>JACJUM010002842.1:4570330-4583821 GCA_020976665.1 Heortia vitessoides
CAAGTTATACTAGACCAGACCAAATGCTTGCGCCAAACGTACAGATCATCTGAGCCGATCCAGCGTGAAATTGTAACAAAATTTCATCCATCCACTTATCTAGTCATGCATACTATACAAACAAACTTTTACGTTAACGTGGTGTTGAATAATGAGACGGCTCTAAACCAAGATTTGTTTTTCAAAGCTTTTTATTGAGTAACTAACCTCCGTGGTCCAAATATATTCTTTATCATCATTATGATCATTACAGCTATAAAAGTTCATTTTTGGACATAGGTCTCCCCAAGCAAGGGGGAATATTGACCATAATTACCGCGCTGGGCAAGCGTGTTGGCGATTGCAATTACGAGGATGTTGCTGCCCATCCCCACCCTGTGCAATTAAGCTACACCGTTTTGGATGGATATACCGCCATCTGTCGATTCTGGTACCTTCGTCACCTCTTACGATACCTAGTACAGAGGGAGGTACTATTCTAATCTGCCGGTACCTCAGGGTTTCGCAAATGTATAGACGATGTACGAAATCTATCTATGAGTATATAACAATTAATTTATCCCTATTTACCTTGGTAACGTCATGTTGCGTGGACGGCTAGACCGATATCGCTATTTTTTGTGGTGTTTGTTTAGTACAGAAAACATTCTCATTAAAAAAATTTGCAAATTGCGCGTAAAATTATAAAATTAAGGAAAACGTAATGACTTTATAAACATTAGTAACATTCTCCTATGGCGTATGATATATTTTTTTTACTCGATCAAGTCAACAAAACAAACGTGCCGTCCGCGTGACTGTAAGCGTCATCGCAGGTACGTCGTACCAGGTGTCGTAAGAGGTGTTTAAGGTACCGGAACCGACAGATGCCCCGATCCGGAACAGGGTAGCGTTAGGCAGCAGCATCCCTGTCGTGAAAGCTGAGCTCTGCGATTGCCAACACGCTTGCCCAGCGCGGTAATTATGGGTACAATTCCCTCTTTCTTGGGGAGGCTAATATCCAGCAGTGGACTTCCAAAGGATGATATGATGATGATGATATAGATTGTCGAGGGGAGAAGGAAGGAGTTGGAAGGGGGTAGGAAGCAACGAACTAATTATTGATCTCTATTCCAAATTATCGCAAGTACATAAAGAAAAGCTAATATTATGCAGTATCGACCTTTAGATAAGCAGTAGGTCAAACGGTTACCCTTGAAAATGCTGTTTTCAGTCAATTATCCAAGTAAACATTTCTCGAGAAAGTAGGAGCCGAACGTGTGTTTAGCCTCAAACAGGTTCTAAAGATCAGCCCGAACGTCTTTGGCATACATTGAAGCCAGTTTGAGGGAATCTGCAAGTAGTTCTATGATTAGCTTTCGATGGTACCGATATGAAGTAGATGTTATATTGTGGATAGGTAAGATTAAGTACTCGACTCCATTTTAATATAATGTTGAAAACCAATTATCATTATTCCAGCTATAGCAAGTCCACTGTTGTAAATAGACCTCCCCAAGAAAGAGGGAATTTCGCCCATAATTGCCACGCTGGGCAATTTTTTTCGCAATCGCAGAGCGCAGCTCTCGCGATGGGAATGCTGCTGCCAACCCCGCCCTGTACATTTTAGCTGCACTGTTTCGAATTGATATACCGCCATCTGTCGGTTATGGTACCTTAGTCGCCTCTTACGACACTTCTTTCGACTGTAGTGGTACCCTACGTATACTATATATATATTTATTTTTTGAATAGTTCTCTGAAAAAATGTGTAACTAGCCTAAATATATTGATTTACGCAGCTACCTTGTAAATAAAAAACTCATTATGGTCCATCCATCTAAAACAATGAAACTGAAATGCTACAGGGTGGAATGAGCACCAGCATTCCCGTCACGAGACTACGCTCTATGATTTCCAGCTCGCCTGCCTAGCGCGGCAATTATGGATACAATTCCCACTTTCTCAAGGTTTATGTCTTATGTAATGTATTTATTTGTTTGTTATAGAGTAAGTGTTGTGTGTAAAATTTATTTATTTATTTTTATTCGGTTATTCACCGAATTATAAACGCATAGATTATAGAGCCTACACTAAGTTAAAAAATAGGTTGTAGCTAAAAACAAAAAAATAACAACGTCAGTATTCTTTACCATTTAGCACATTTGTTTTTATTGTCGAATGTTTGTCGTTAATTTTGAAGTCGTTTAAATTTTGTTAAACATATATTTGTATTCGTATTTAGTTATAATATTTTCTAATATTCATGCTTTTTATAATTTCAGTCTTGAGAACGGTTGCCGGAATGTGACCGAATCGTCGAACAAAAAATATAAGAAGTTAAACATGCCGCTATTCTAAGGCGTTAAAAACTCTTTTAACGCTCTTTTAAAGCTCTACTCAGATTTATTATTAGTTAAGCTTATAATATGGAAGCATATCTTAAAATTCTACATACAAGTATGAAATTACATCTAATATTCTAGTGTGGTTTACATTTGTGGCGGTATACCGATTATCGTGTCCACTTTCACAATTAGTCGAACAGACGCGCTAAGTTTCACAAATCTTCTGCACCAATTTAACTTCAAACCTATGTCCTAGAATTTCCATCAGTTTGTCACCAGCCTATCAGAAACGTCCACTAGTTTATTTTTAGCGTTCATCAGGTATTCTGATCGTGTTAATAACTAGTTCTAAATTAAACGATGTTTAATTATGTTCTTGTTTGGTTTAAGCGAGCAAAATGTCGACCACGTTTCTATACAGACCGGTTATGCGACCGTATTTTTGTTCTGTTATGATTTAGTGATTACGGAGCAAGTATTTATTTTACTCGAGAATACAGTTTTTAAAAACATAATATGTTATGTCTTTATGAATTATCATCGTCCTAAAAAATATTAATGTCTAGTAGGTGTGCCGTTAGTCCCTTTTCTCGCTTTCACGGCTTAAAAAGGTAAGGATTAACGAGACGTTTTTATGAAATTTATTTAGTACTATCATATTACTGCAGTTTTACCAGTGTAGTTCCCGTGACCAAAAATTCAGAAATAAAGACATAGCACATATTACTTGATGATACCATAGCTTTCTATTAGTAAAATACTTTTTTAAATCAATCTAGTAGTTTTTGTGTTTATTCGTTACAAACGCAAGATTTATCTTGCATTGTTACATTTAATTTTTGATTATAATTGAATATAATTTAAATTTTAAGTGTTTATTGTTTCATTCTATGAAATAAAATAAAGCCTATGTTATCAGTAAAGTCGTTCTTTCTAATGGTGGAAGAATTATTTAAATTGGTCAAGTAGATTTTGAATACCATACCAAAGAAATATACAATTAATTATTTCCTTTTGATAATAGGCAGTGCAGTATCAGCAAAGTAGAATAGCATCTGATTATGCATCAGGTTTAGAAAGGATAAATGTGTTATTGGAACCGACAGATGGCGGTATATACGCCCAAAACAGCGTAGCTCTAGTGCAACAGGTTGGGAATAAGCAATAACAGCCGCGAAGCTACGCTCGGTGATTGCCACCACGTTTGCCCAGTTCGGCAAGTATGAAGTATACTCCCCCTTTTTTGGGAAGATGTAAGTCCAGCTGTGGACGACAGACGGCTGCTATGTATGCATTTCAGTGTTGACAATACTGCATAAATATGCATTATACATTATCTATTGTTTACTCTCCCGCCGAAGGTCGACATTTGACCGAATCCGATTAATCGACTACCGTCACAACCTTCAGACGATGCTGACGGTTCACAAACTCTAAGAATGAATTCAAATTTGTCACATCGAGCCCTATTATTTTTTATCTCTCTCTCTCTTGACAGAAGACGTTGATAATTTCATCATCATCAATTAACCAGTGCGTCTATGAAAACAGAAAGACAGATATGGTTTGGCATTTGTAATCCTATCTATATAATAGGTTTGTAAGTATGTACGTATGTATGTTTGTTCTTTCATGCAAAAACTACTGAATGAATTGTTATGTAACTTAACATCCACATAGGGTATACATAAAAATAACACATTTATAAAGATTCATCCAAAATATAACGATTTTGAAAAAAAAGTTTGCTCTTCTGCAAACGCCTGCCAACTTCCATCTGCAAATTTGCCAATCATCGTGTTGTATTTGAGGTGCAGGCAAGAAGAAAGTTGAAGTATCTGTTTGTAGAACCAAAACAACATTTATTTAAAATAGGCGTATACAAGTATGTACAGCCCCTATAAAATAAGTCTGTCTGTTTGAGGTAAACTCCAAAACTGGCTTGACCGATTTTAACTTCACTTCATATGTTTACAACTGTGCGGGTGAATCCGCGGGGCGCAGCTAGTATAAGTATACATTCCTCGTATTGACTTGGTTTGATGCATCACTTGCTAAGAGAGTTAATTTCCTATGCCTGCAATGTAAGTAGTATTCTCAAATGCTTATTTCCCGATTGATCGAGCGTTTTCTCTTGACGAGATCTTGTACGCGCCTCAATCATTAGTGCCAGTGCGTTCATACAATTATATATAATTATCATATGAAGTATGGACACGCGTTTTGTTTTAATAGAAGTTTCGCGAAAATCCAAATGTCACCACGGGAAATAACAGTTTTATCATTAAAACAAGTAAATGTCAAACATGACAGACACTTCTAAAACTGTATTATTAGGTACCTCCACCTGAAGAGTAGAATAGTACATCTACACGGTACCAGGTGTATCTTATTTCTAGCGCCAAATAGCGGCTTGATAGAGGAGAGTTACCAGGTGACAATGCACTTGAGGAAAATTCAAACTTTTCTAGAGGTAGACCCTATACAAAGGACAGGCACTGAAATTACTGGGTAATGTGACATAATATTTTCATGTGACAAGTTTGGCAAAGCGCTGTTATATCCTTGTGATAATGCGAGCGTCTATTGTCAGTGAAGATTGGTATCACGCGGACTGTATGCATGTTTATTGACTTAGTCATAAAAAAAAGGTCGTAAAAGTTGACTATAGTACTGGAACGACAGACAGGCGGTATATCTATCCGAAACGGCGTAGCTGAAATGCAAGATCGGGAATGGGCAGCAGCATTCCCATCGCGAATCTATATCTATATAGTAATTATCATCATACAAACTGTAGGAGGTCCATTTAAACATAGACCTCTATTACCTTCTGTATAGCTTCTGAGATACTGCCTATCTCCGCTCTATTGCATTCGAGATACACTTTCTCCAATGTCTATACCGCCATCTATTGGTTCCGGTAACTTATTATACATGCGATTTTAAAAATAGGAACATATTCTTTTTAAAATTGGAAGGTTTCTTGACGCAATAAAAAACAACAAGCTATAAACAAAACAATATAGCAAGCTGTTGACTAATCCTAGATATCGTTTATTTGTCTTTTTTTCGTCAATGACCGCTTTGTTTGTGAACGTTATACTTTAACGCTTGCCATCTTAATGTTGCCATATTAATGGACTTAAAATTTGTTACGGATCAAATAGTTATTGCTTTAATCGATAGCCATGAATCGATTTAAAGTTAAGGAGGTTTTACGACCCATATTGGCACTTCTGAAATTATGGTAGGCAGATATAAATTGTGTGCTTGGTTTGCATAAATATTGCAACACCAGTCAATGTGTCAAAGAAAAATAAAATCCAAATAGTTACATCAAAGTAACAATGCGGTAAAAAATTAAGTGGAATTTTACGTTGCAGATTTTCACCAAAAATAAATTTTCTTGATAAGCAATGCCTATGACCTAGAATATTATGTATGGGAGACCTTCTTTCGCATATTGATCAGTGGCCATGGTCGGTTCACGATTTGTTTACTTCACTAATGCTCACTTAACATTCAAGATTGGATAATGACATTTCTTAATAACAGATTCAGTGACAAATAACGTTTGCCTAATTTAAAAGTAACAGACTGACTAATTTACTAAAACTATGTTCGAGCGTCACGTTTCTTAATTTTATTTGTATATTAAACTAATTTAATATACATATAAATTAAAAAAACATAGACGTGAGGTACCGGCAGACTAGATTATTATCTTCTACTGTACCACGTGTCGGTGACTAAGGAACCAGAACCGACAGATGGCGGTATATCCATCCGAAACAGTGTAGCTCAAATGCACAGAGTGGGGATGGGCAGCAGTATACTCGTCGCGACAGCTGTGACACGCTTGTTCAGCGCGGAAGTTATATATTCCTACTTTCTTGGAGAAGCAGTGGACTTCCATACTGCTGCTGACACATATGAATGTGATGATGAAACAAAAACTACTAAAAGTGTTGACAAAATTCAAACGGGAAAGGGGTTTCTTTGAATAACAATGTTTATTTGTGATCGTGGTACCATTTTGCTGAGATACAATCTCGTTAACACCGAATTAAGCGCCCCCCCGCACTTACGTCTCCCGTCTCCCTAATAAGGTCACCGCAGTAAGCAGAAGCGAGTTTGCTTATATATCGCAATTTCAAATGTGTCAACGACTTTCACCATATCCAGTTTAACAGCCACCAAATATTAGGCAATATCAATTGTGTTCAATGAACAATCAACCGACCGGTTCTAAGCACATATCTCACGGCTGCTGCCATCTTGGAATATTCTGACAGCCGTCTCATTTTGGCGGGAGCCAGTCAGTATAGTCTATGGTTGAGTAATAGCCGGCAAGCACGCGAGATTTTGTTACTTATAAATTAATAAGGAGTGAAATATGTATAATTGTATTTTAATAAGCAATGTTACGCATATAGATGTGCGTATGGTGAAAATAATCTATTTGTCTATATTCAAATGTTCCACTTGGTTTAGCATACTTTTTTGCGTAATTAAATAACAGTAATATATTTTGCTCCTGTATTCTGTCGTGTTTTATGTAAAAGCTAAACTAATATTATTATGAACATATAAAAATCAGAATAATTACAAAGAAATACTAACACCATTGGTGAATTGGTTAGGAAAGGTGATTTTGTTGTGAACTGGTGGAAGAAATATGAATAGCAAAAACAATTTAAATGAGAAATGGTTAAGGTGAGATGAAATACAAAGAAACATGGTCGTATTTTTAACTAACGCTCGTGAATTTATTCACTGAAATATAAAATAAGTTTTTATACAAAAAATTAAACTAAAATATAATGCTATGAAACAGACACACCATTTAGAAAGTCAAAAATACAAATAATTCGAAAAAAAAATCGTTGAGCAACCGATTTGTTTACTGACGTTTTATTAATCTTTTGTTTACAAAAAAATATGTACCTTATAATTATAAAAAAGAACGACTCATTGCAAAGAAACTAATTAAAAAACGCAATGATTACAATCGGTGAGTAATTTACTTTTATGCAACCATTTTATAACGAGTTAACCTTGACAGTTAACGTGTTAGTTATGCCGAGATAAGCAAGTAATCGACTAGTTTACAATAGTCGATTTATCGTTTATAATCGGTTCTAATCGATTTATAATCTTGACCATGCGTTTAAATTCCGATTTGAGTTGTGTCAAAGGGGCTATATTTTCCGTAAATACGCTGTAGTTTAAAGAAACCTATGCTGTAAAATTTTGTAATTAAATATAAATACAAATATCTCTTTCATCGACTTATCTTAGTCAAATATATTTTTATATTGTATGTTTTTATTGAGTAAAAGCAATATTATGATTCAATTAATTATGTGAAATTATACTTTCGTAATTTCGAGATATAAGTAAAACGCTGATATTTTCAAACCATTTCCCCACCACTTCAACTATTTTATAGAAAGGAATAAGAAAAGTGGTATGCTACAATTAAACCACAGACAATAAAATATAAGTAGGTAGTTTTATAAGTTGATACAATTTTGAACTAGGTAAAATTTTATCAAAAAGTAATTAAGTAAGGCTTCTCACATAAAGAAAAAACAAGTGGAATAAAATATAAGGATGAAAATTAGTTTCAACAATGTTACCTTCTTTCATGATGGAGTTAGAATAGCATCAATTATAGCTTGAAATGTATGAATTACCTGAAACAAAAAGGAGTGGATCGTTAAAACAGTATAATTAAAACACAAAATACTGCTATCATCATCATCATATCACTGCACATAATCATACACTGGCCTTAACAAGAGATTTACCTAAAAGACTCTCTCTAAGAACTTACGTCTTTCACGAAATTTTGTCAGATTTGTGTAGCCTCAATCTATAGTTTTGTCATTTTAAAATTGCATATTTCATATAATTTAATTTTTCCCTTTTATTCAATCTCATTAGTCAATAACCGATTTGTCTGGCTACGTTTAAAGCAACTAGGTCAATCAATTTATTACGTCATTTAGTTAATTGGATTATAGTATCGGAATGGTTATTTGCATGCGGCGACTCACAAAAAATTGCAACCTCTTTGTTTATTCTTCATCTTTCCAGCCGTAGGATGTCCACTGCTGAACAGTAGACTTCTCAAAACTATTTCTAATAGGCCGATTTTATACGACCTGCATCAGTACTAGTAAGATTGTCTGTGAACAACTTGTGGATGAAAGTACGTACAACGCTGTCCTTTCCTTCCTTTCTAGATCTACGTCTCTATTGGTTTTCGGTTACACTCGCTATCTTCCCTGACTGCTTCCACTTTAACTTATCTATCCGTTGACCTATGCAACTTTGGTTTTCAATGGACTAAAAATGGTGTCTGTCATCTAGAAGTTTAAACAGTTCTTTTTTCTAACCCAAGGACAATTGGCACCTTGCTTAAGTGCTGTCAAATTGACAGTTGTTTATTACAAACTCACTTTATTCCAAAAACAAATATTATTGTTTTTTTATTGAAAATTATCCAGTAATTTTCTAGTGAATAAATTAAATAATTGATTCTCCATCTTTTAAAATTTTTTTGCTTTTATACATATAACTTAACTAACTAGATAACTTCTATACAATTAGCTAAGATATTAACATACATATCGCAATCCTACGTTAGAACTATATTCATTCAAAATAATACATATCTTAATATTGATTTATTTGCAAATAAAAATCAAATTCATCAGAATAATTTCAACAGTTATTAAGAATGCAATCTTTTCCGCTCATTTCAAAAAGTCGACATAAAAGTACAATTTTTAATTATTGCAGTTTTAGTTCAGACGTGTTATATATACATATAAAATATATACATATAAATAAAATTATGTATACATATATATATACTTGTAGCGTCACCACTGGATGACGAAATAGTTAAATACCTTCTAAGTAAATAATTGCAAAATTTACAAGTAATAGGCAATGCTGTTTCATGTAATCGTGCCGATTGTTTTATGTTCGCCGCCGTTTGCTGACCAACTATATGACCTTGACCCAACCTTAGCGCTTGTCAATGGGCAATCGGTTAACTTTTAATTAAAAACGTGTCGTTCGAAAACACTAGAGCAACCGTGACGTCATTTGTGCGTTCTGACCAGATCCGCAGTGCCATTCTGGATGCGGGTCCCATACAAGCGGTCCTATTGGATATCAATTTGGGACAATGTCCAGAAGTGGAAATCTGTATTACAGTTAATACTACCGCAGCTGTCAACGTATACCTCTTTTTAGTTAAATGTTTTTTTCTATAACTTGTGATTTTAAGAAAAATTTTATGTAGATTTCAAATAAATATATCATTATTATTACATCCTACAGCTGCTATGATGAGGATGAAGTTACGTTAACATGGGGACTGCAATCACAAATCATGCTTTTGTCAAACATGCAATCAGAAATAGGTACAAATTGTATTCAAAATATTAAATAAAATACCGTTCGAAATTAAAATGCAAATATAGAAGTAGGT
This sequence comes from Heortia vitessoides, assembly GCA_020976665.1. Classification (NCBI taxonomy): domain Eukaryota; kingdom Metazoa; phylum Arthropoda; class Insecta; order Lepidoptera; family Crambidae; genus Heortia; species Heortia vitessoides. The sequence goes on from JACJUM010002842.1 coordinate 4,580,171, forward strand.
AAAACCTGTAGATACATTTAGAAACACCTCATTTCTCATACAAAATTACAGTTAATTATCAGACATGTGAGGTAGAGTAGACCGACCGACAGATGTCGGTGTACCCAGTCAAAATAGTATAACTAAAATGCAAAACGGAATAGACTTGAGCAGAAGTACTTCCCTACCGAAGCTACACACTGAGATTGGCACTACATCTGAAGGGATTACCGCCATATTGATTTGTATCTGATACCGTATATTTGACGTGCCCGAAGACGCAGATGGTAGTGATCCTATGTTATGCGCCAAGTTTATATATTTGAATTTGTTCTGTGTCTGGGTGTTCAAAACATGAATTTAAGAATTATATATGTGATTTTGATGTCTGATATAAAAAACACAAGTGCTTTAAGTGAGTTAATTAAGATTCAGGGCAATGTATGAGATGTTAATCAAAGATAACTCAGTCGCCTCTTACAATTCTCGTACACAGATCAAAGAGAGGTACTGTTCTACTCTGCTGGTACCTCACGGTTAGTTAATGATAACAAACATATAATCATCAAGGTTAACATATAAATTATTCAAACAATTTTCAATATCAAATTTTTGTGAGACGCGTCACCAAGTTTACACAGTTGGATGCTATAACATCAAGACGATATTGTAGGATATAAAATATGCAAATTAACTTTGGTGCTATATAAATTAACATATTTTTAAGGCCATTAGTTCGCTATCCGAATTTTAATATAGCTAACGGATAAATGACATTCTTTAGCTTATTTCTACGTTAAAGAACAGCTAATAGAATAGAATCTACTTATTTATTTATCATCATCATAATTAAATCAGCCGTAAAACATCTACTGATGGACATAAGCCTCACCAAAAAGAGGTAATTTGTCCATAATTGCCGCGCTGGCTTCGCTACAGGAATGTTGCTGCCTATCCCTGAACTCTAACATTTGAGCTACGCTGTTTCTGGTGGATATACTGCCATCTATTGGCTCTGGTAAAGCTGCTCCACGGCTAGTTTAAATATATATGCTGGTAATAAATATTCTCCAAGATTACTCACTATGATTCTTAAGGATAAACGACGTCCAAGCGCACTGAGAATAAATTACAGTGTTTAAAAAATAGCTAGCGCAGTCAACAAGTTTATTTTGTTTACCAATTGTCGGCCAGTCACGTTACAGACTCGTGATCGCCCGTTGAGGTGGACATAGCTTCAATACATACTTTCAATGTATTTATATATTAGATCAGGTTGACAAACAAGCATACAATCCCCGTGATAGTAAGCGCCACTGCAGCATATAGACGCTCGTAATATCACGAGGATATCAACGCGTTGCCAACCTTGTAGTTTGAAGATATTATGTCACAGTACCCAGTGATTTAACTGCTTCTCTCACCTCTTAAACTGGAACACAGCTATGCAAACAGCTATTTGTCGGTAGAAATAGTTAGGAGTGAGATACGATAGCAGACGATCTTTGTATGAGGTCTGACTTATGTTATTTTTAGAAATTGAAGTACCACATATATAATGCCAGACTGTATTTTATCCTCATATTTGAAGAACTAGCAGCGCTCTGTGATTTCACCTGTGTAGTTCCCGTTCCCGTGAGATTAAGAAATAATAAAATGATTAACTATAATCTAAGACCACTGCTTGGTATAGGCCTTTCCCAGGTAGAGCAAGGTATTGCCGCGCTAGAGAAGCGTGTTAGCAATCGCAGTGCGCAGCTATCACGAAAGGTTTGCTGCTGCCAATCCCCGCCCCTGTGCATTTAAGCTACGCTGTTTCGGAAAGATATACCGCCGTCAGTTTTGGTACCATTGCGTCTCACGATACTTAGTACAGGGAGAGGTACTATTCGGCCGGTACCGCCGGTACTCGGTACCGGCTAAACACTTGTAACTCCTATTAAAGTCAGCTTTTTTTAAAAGTAACGTATGTATTTTATATGCATTTAATGACACCCAGTTAAATTAAATATTACAAATAAATACTTGCATAATTTGTTAAATCACACCTCGTAAAATTTATTTAGTAGGTATTAAATTTAGTAGGTTTAAAGCATTCACTTACAAATTGCTTGCTTGCTTGAAAACGTATAGGTGATATAATACTTAAAAGAACTCTTTAAATGATTGCATAATAAGTCATATGTATGATAGAGAATGATTCTTCACGGTCGGTTTCACATAGAAACAAATATCTTCAAATCTCAACCCTCAGGAGTACTTGTTTTCCAGATGAGACACAAGTGAATGTCTTCGCTCTTAGGTTTATATTTATTTATTCATCAAAAATACTTACAGCTAACAGAAAGTCCAAGTCGCTAACAAGCTGACTGGCTGACATATCAACGCAAGGCCTATACGGGTTAGAAACTTGAAAACTTTTGTCCAGGTGTACAGTTTATAACACTTAGAAAGGTTTTTTGATTGATACTGTTAGACGTAGACGTCTAAGAAAGATAGTATTTTCATCAGGCTCATGCGCAAAGCGTGCCTGTGCATAAGCTACACTATTAGGATAGGTATACCGCCATTTGCCGTTTCTGGTACCTCTTAAGACATCCGGAGCAGGGGGTAATACTATTCAACTATACCGGCATCTCACAAGTCGATGCGGTATATTTATTTTTAAAGTCATATCGATCTTTATAATTATTTAGATAACTTAACACTATACAATGTATATCGACGACACGTAAGAGTAATTAAACAAGCAAAACTAAATTCTGCCAATCGAATCAATGGACTGTACACTAAAGAAATCATCGTCTACTAATACAATCAGTTGAAGATCCTGAGTAACAGACATGGTTAACAAATGAACTTCTTTAGTTGTAAACAGACGTAAATAACAATATAAATGAATGAATTATCTAACAAAGCACTCTTCATGCCGCCGACCAACATTAATATAGCACAACTCCATTTACTACGGGTCACGTTTACCTCAGCATGATGTCATCGAAGTGTCTCAAGTTTGTTATGGCCTTTAAGGCAAGCTTGCAAACTGTTTAGTATTAGGTTAGTAATTTCAATGGTTGCAGTAACATAGCAAATACCGATTTGATACAATTTGGAATGAAATGTTTGCTGTAAGTAAATAATTTATAAATCCATATTATAGATGGATTGTTATCTATTATAATTTTTCTCAATTAATGGTTATATTAAGGCATTACAACAAATTCGTTTCTAGACTTCTAAAATCATATTGAACGGTCACAAAAATCACACACAATGCTGTGTTCTCTTCCAAAACATAGTAGTATGTATATGTTCATCTGAATAAAAAGATGACATAGTAATATGTATTCGAAATCTTAAGTATCAACTGCGTAGTGATACGTTTATGTAACATTGTTGGATAACAATAATCTTCTATCTCTTTAATTCATAGTTCGTGTGAAATTTTACACCAGACAATCAACATGCAACAGAAACGTGCGTACAGTGATCCTAAAATTGCAAAATTGCACTAAAAGAAGCAACTATCTAATAGTACGTATCATAAATCACTAGCTCGTAAATAGCGTTGCAAGAATATCTCTTATGTAACTTGAAATTAGTCTCATACACATTACATTTTTGTTCCACTTCAATAGTTTTATTAGTGAAGAAGTAGACTAATGATGAGCC
>JACJUM010002842.1:4620283-4665325 GCA_020976665.1 Heortia vitessoides
AAAATCGGTAAATTTCGGCGCCCGGCCGATGCAAACAAACACATTTGTGTAACTTTTTACATAGTGCCACAGATAACACAAAAGTTTACTTGTCTATTGTCAAACAATGCGATTCGTTTTTGATTTTCTCTAAGGCAATTTCTTTCTTTTATTGCCCGTTCGTTTTTATTTTATCGCAGAAAATTTATTTAGTATACAAATTTATATCGCACAAATTAATTCTCCGTGTTCTGTACGACGGACAAGATAAAGTGAGTTTACACGATATTTCAATTGTTAACAATGGCGCTTGTTTATTTAGTGTGAGAACACACCTTTAAAGTTAAAGACGCGATTTGTACACCTCTCTTTTTATTTATTACTCTTAAAATACATTCACGTTTCTTATTACTCGGGGATTATTATAAAATGTATGTTAATGTCAAACTCAACATTTTTAACTTGTACGTTAAGTTTAATCAAGTTTGAGATTGGTTGGACATGGAGAAAGGGCGACTGAAAGTAGAATGACTGAACAAATATACAGAGTGAAAGTGAATGGAAGAATTGGTATGGGACGGGACGACTTAGGCAAACATGTTATAATTATGTAGAAGAGGTAATAAAAAAGGGCCAGGTCAAAAGTATCCAAATTAATTTGAAAAAGGTTTCATTGTACTCAGACTCTCTGGCTAATTAATTATAATGTTACTCTCATGCTCTTATAAGTCTGTCTGTCTGTATGATTAGAGGGGGTGTCGGAATAGAGTTTGCGTTGTTGAGATAGACCTAGGTAAATTCAACATTCTTCAAAGGAGTTTTTACGAGTTACATAAACCTATTTACAATTAGGTAGTTACGCCATCTTTATTTCCTTCTGAATATGGTATTACTCAAAGGATTCCCGCTCAAAAGATACTAAAGGTACACCTATTACAAATGTCGTCTGCATTAGTTCCTCACTCTAACCTATGTCTACCCCTAAAAAGCAGTGTTCGTATTGCTTTATTTCGGTTTGAAGGCTGAGAAAGGCAGTGAAATTACTGGGTAAATGTGAAATTGTATCTTCAGTTCACAAACTTAACTAAACAGCTTATTTTGACAGCTAACAATCAATTAAGAAAATGTGTCATGATGCGCTTAGATTGATATGTTGCCGTGAATAGCAGGAACATTATGGATATTCCTAAAAATAAGGAATTTTTATGATAGCGACATCGCTTTTTACACAATCATATATGTACGTTCATTTCATGATTGATACGATAAACAAATAATGCACGCATCATTGATTTCTTGGCGAGAAACTATGAGAGCAAAATATTATTTAAACACCAAATGACGAACTAGGATTTATCTTACGAGTCACAGTCTTAAGTTATCCAACTAAGTCTTTCGGTAGACGCTAAAAATCTGACGGGTTTTCCTTAAAGTCGATTAATTAAGTATTACGTAAACATTCTGAATTGAACTCAAATGTATTCATGATAGAGGGTTATTTTGTACAAATGGTAAGATACACTGTAAGGTTTGTTTACCTGTGGGAGCATATATTGTTTCAACGTTGCTCAACCAAAAGACATCAACGTCATCCGAGGAATACATGATATAAAAGGTTTTTTGATGACGTCATGCTTAGAAAATGCAATGAGGGTGATACTATAACTCTGTTCAACTATCCTGAAAGTTATTTCGCGTCTAAGAGTTTTGGGTACCTATACTGCCTACCAGTTTAAGTATCTATTACGATATACTTAATAACGATTGCCTAGATATTATCTGACAATAAAATAAGCGATAATTTTATTTTGTATATTTATTTGTAATTACATTTATTAATAGACCTATTATAGGTAGCAGGATTGTTGATTGATTTTAATTAAATATTAAGAACGTTACAGTGAGCGCATTATTTATTATAGTGACTAACATTATATATTATAATAGTGACTAACTCAATTCGACAAATTCGGAAATCCAAATGCCAGGTCAACGATTCCAAAAATGCGCGCATACATACGTGGGTGGGACCAGTTCAACAACCAAAAAAAAACATAACTTACCTTTGCGTGATTTCCAATACAACTTTCTTAGGTAATAAGCAGCGGCGACAAGAAGGAGGGCCGCTAAGAAAGCGCCAATCGCCGCTCCAGCTACGCTGCCAGCACTATAACAATCTGCCACATCTTGGCCAAAAACACTTGGCATCAAAGCCGTCACAAAAAACAATAATAATACACCCATTTTTTTTAATAACACAGTAACATTTTATGGCACATGAGACGTTCGGAAACAGCGCGGGTCACATTCCTTGAATAGAAACTTTTTTCGAATTTGTTTTTTTTTGCGCGCGAGGGATACGTGCGCCGCGGTACGCAGCGCAGGCGATTCTAAGCGCGCGGCTTCGACTGCTTGTGGATAGGCTGTGATTGTGGCACAGAGAATGTATGTGAAACTGGTTAGCTTTGTGGCCGTTTTAATAGCAAGGCCATCTTTAATTTATGCCTTGTTTCATATAATTATATTGATGGTTATTTAATATATTTTTTAATAAAATGTGTGCTTATTGTTAGATTTAAACTTATATTTAGTAAATAGTTCAATAGTGAAGTACAATATCTAAAGATTAAATAAACTCCGTACTTGAGGTTTTTATTTATTTTAGATAATATATAATTAATAATAAATAATTATTTTTTGTACTGAACTAAGTCGAAAAAATATATTTATCTTAGTAACATAAATAAATAGTATACAGTTGGCCACATTTGATCACAACCTACAAAGCGGTTAAAACATTCAATAAGTTATTTATCTTTATTATATTGTCTTTTAAATTGAGACTTTAATTGTCTTCTATATTTATTTGTTATAGTAAACCGTGAATATTTTAATACACAACGATAAAAAATAACATGTGGTATTTTTATGTAATTAGTGATCTACATAATTAAGACATTATTCAGATGGGCTGTAGTTGTATAGTATGTAAGTTATACTTTAAAGAGTCGGTCATCATATAATCGTAAAAAAATAATAAACTGCTTCTTAATATTATTTATATTATTAAACCATATATAATGAATATGTAAAATTAAAACAAATCATTGTTACCATAGGTTATATAAGTATACATAATTTTACATTCATACTATATTTTTATTTTAGTTTAAGCATTTGGTGATTCTGTGTAAGAGAAGGAACTAAAAACAAAATATTATTACTATACTATTCCCAGAAAGGTATAATGATGCACCAAATTTGTCAATATGTACGTAGATGAATGTATGAAAAAACCATACTAAATAAAAAATGTCACAAAAATCTTAAATTACTAGCCCTGCCATTATGAGGCACAACAACACCTGCGCATACGCAGGTACACGGCGCACACAGGCGCACTCACTCACACACATTTACACACAAAGTAACGTCTGATATCATGGTCACAACAACTATTATACGAGTAGCCGCGAAATATCTTCTGTTCTCGGATTACAAGCTGATGTTTGGTTGATTTATCTAATTAACTTTTATATTAATCACATATCATTATTTAAAAAAATCAAGGTGTTTGTCCAGCATGCACTTTTAAACTACTGAGTGGATACCACTGATGTTACATACGCGGTATTGAAATAACCCTGATAATGAGTTCTTTTTATATGTTATGTAATGGTATTACAAGAGTACATACATACAATCTCATTACATTCGGAAAGTTACAAAAATAATTAAATAAAATATTTATTTCTCTTCATAAAGACAATTTCATAATAACATCAAAATAGCTTAATGCAATGTAATGGCTCTAGCCAGGAGCGTTCACAAATAAATGTGGAATTGGAACGAACCGTATAAACTTTCATATCTTCATAGAAGTGATCTACTATATATGTTTTATTTGTGTATAAATTAAAGTTATTCTATATATCCCTACTAATATTATAAATGCAAAAGTAACGCTGTCTTTCTGTTTGTCTGTTACGCTTTCCCGCTTAAACCTCTAAACCGATTTTAATGAAATTTGGCACAGACAATTTTGAGACCCTGAGAAAGATCATTATTTTTTAATTCGAAAAAATGGGTGTGAGGGGTCGAAAGGGGGGATGAAAAGTTGTATGGAATTATCGCTATTTTTGGAGCTAGAAACTTGAAACTTATTTTCAAGCCATTGATTCGATATAAATAAACATAACATTCAAAGTTTATATAAGATAAGGTAAAGAGGTATGGTACCCAAAAAATACTATTCCCCGCGGACGAAGTCTAGCTTAGTGTGTCATCACATGGATTATTTATTTACATGGACTGCCACATTATCATATTAGTAAAATCACTGCCTCTCTCATCCTTCATACTGAAACACGGCAATGCGAACACTGCTATTTAGCGGTAGAACTAGACGACATTTGTAAGAGCTTTGTTTGTTTTTTTCTACCTCATGTAAAACTGAAATATAATCCGTAGGTAGATATATATCATTTGATTATATAACTTGTAGAAAAAACCTAGAATCATTTATGCTCCACTACTATTGGCTCTAGCGTGATATTATATAGACTATAGACTGTCTCAATAGTTTGTCCTGCGTTGATTTGTCAGTCAGTCAGATCCTCTTTTGATATATATATAGCTGACTTATCGAATTTAACGTCTCTGTGCTTTTAAATAAATTGGCTAACTCTTAATGTTATAAAATAAAAAATAATAATTACCGTAAATAAATTAATGTTCCCATTTAATTACAACACCAGAGTCGCTCGTAATGATTTCTAAATCAGCCTTTACCAAATATACATAAACGAAAAAACACCTAAATAGGTATATAAGCTGGAACCCGCGACTTCATTCCTTATTTAAATATTGATTTTGTAAACAATTTCATGGACGTTATTTTACATTGAAATCCGATCTATTAGATTAGGTCTAGCTTTCATTGACTAAGTATTTCTGCCACTATAAAAGTCAAATGAATATTAGGGACAAGAAGCGCTGAAATTGAAGTCTATTTAGTCCAGCTATCATCATTACGGCCATTAGAAGTTCGGTGTCGGACATAGGCCTCACCAAGAAAAGGAGAATTATACTCATAATTTCTGTGTTAGGCAAGCGTGTTGGCAATCGCAGAGTGCAGCTTTCACGGCGGGGATGCTGCTGCCTATTTGAGCTACACTGTTTCGGATGGATATACCGCCATCTGTCGGTTTTGGTGCCTTAGTCGCGAGTCACGACACCTGGTACAGGCGAAGGTACTATTACTATATAACTCTGCCGTACCGTACCGTAGTTAGGCGTGAAGTACCTCACGGCTAACTACGGTAGTCCAGCTATTTATATAGTATATAGTCTATTTATTTATTTTATATATGTATTTATAATACAACCCAGGTTCCACAAAAACATGTATAACTTATATTTATATTTATATATATATATATATATATAATACGGGCGTAATTATTCCATCCGAAAACAAATCTAAGAGATTATAATAGCATATGTAGTTCGTACGAACCTAATAAATAGTCTAAATTAGTACCGCCATCTAGCGGCGAGCAAGAGTAATAGAGGATGGAATCTTCTGTTGAACGAATAAGTTCAGTAAATGTGCATTTTTATATCAAACGAAAAACTATTCATTCATGTAATTTCATAATAGCGATAGGATTACATTTAAATTTGTAACTAGGGATTTTAGTGATGATTATTTGTAATTCGTGGATATATGCTGAATGTTGGTATAATGCTCAAACTTCAAAGCATCGCAAAGAAAAGTACAGTAGTGCCAACATTTAACTTATAACAAATAAAGTCCAGCAAAAAAAAGAAAACTAATAGCAACATTTGAATGATTGTCTAAAATAATGAATTTAATAATTGTTTCAATTAATAATATTTATTCTTTATTTCAACAATACTTATCTGGACATTAAGTTAGTTTTTTAAATGCACTTTTAATTAAATAGATAAAACCACAAAATTTTATGCGAACTAAGATGTTTTATGTTGCTGAACCGATGAAAGCAAGAGAAAAGAAAATTCAATTCTTGTCTCGATTTGTCTCGATATTCCCTAGTGAATTTTGTTGAGGCAATATTCTCAGAAATTGCCTATGTCAGTGTTTTAATTTTATTATCATAAGAATTTAATTTAGTGAATTTCATGTGCATATAAGATGGAAAACGATATATTTGATTCACTGAATGATTTGGGGTAAGGTTTACTTATTCTTCTACATTGCACAAATTTCTGAAATACTCAAAATTTACTTCGATAAAATCAAGACCAATCAATTATGTCGGCAGGGTTAAAATTATAGGTTATATTTAAAACACCGGGGTGAAAATATTGGCTATACATTTATTAATTAGTATTTCATATCATATTCACCTTCGGGAAATTTTAAAAGTGATAATCCGCATTCCAATAGGAATATAATGATGTTGTATCTGAAGTAAAGGTAACCCATATTGTTGTCATATCTATAAAAAATCAATCAATGATCGCGATATTTATTTCAGTAACTTTTTTAACTTTGGGCATGTTATTTTAAAGTCAATATAAAAGATATATGACCTACGTAAAAGCAATGAGGCCCATTAACAAACTAGTAATGCAGTATTTGTGTTATCATTTTAGCTATATGTATAGTTTGCAATTTTAAAATACACATAGTATTTAGTATTTAGAAATATCAAACAATTAGGTTTCCACCAATAACTTTATCCACAAGATATTTTATATCTGACAACCTTGAGGATCTTTTGAATTTCTGGGATGAACTCTTATATCTCTCTCTGATTGCTGAAGTATGCATTCAATTGTGTTGACTCCTATGTACTCCTATAAAAATATGTTTAAAAAAACTGATCTATCCCACGGATAGATCAGTTTTTTTAAACATATTTTTAGACAAAAAATAGCCTATTTTATTTCAGGCTATCAAAAATGTAATCTGTATCATTTCATTTCATTTCATTGTCCATACATCCATCCATCCTTACTTTACCTTGTGTAATTAGATTCAATTATAATTGTGCCTATAGATTCATACTCCTTCATATAAACTATTGCAACTGAAAAATTATATTTTGATAGATCTTGGAGTCTTTCTTTGTTCAAAACTAATTTCCTTCTAGGTCACATACCTATTATGGAAAAACTTAAATCCACATATTTATGAGATTTATTATTGTAGATACATGATGTGATCTTTTAATTTATTATTCATAAATTTAAATAGACAAACATTAACCTAATACATTTTTTTCTTCTAAAGTAGTCAGACTGCTTACTCATATAGTATGTTTAATATATAAAAATGGCAGTGAAACTAATAATTATCCTTTTAATCATATCCCCCTGTCAAACTGTGACAGGAAATTAGTTCTAACAATTACTCCTATGTATTAAATAGAAAAATAATTTCTTGATTATACCATACTGATATATGAAACCTAATATAATGTCACTCATCCAAAAAATATACATAGGCTTACTAACTATCAATAATATAATATCACTTCACGGCAAGAAAAGTGTCACAACACATGTTATTAGACAAGAAAAGTGTCATAACACAGTTTTGTTATTTAATTTTGCGCCCATTAATTGGCAAATAGATAAGCTATTTACAAATGACATTTCAGCAATCTGACTATTATAGTTTTTAAACTATTGATGTATAAATGAACAAAAATATCATGATAGTTACATTTTCTCAAAACGGTCATTTTAGAGATATTAGCAATAGAATTGGTTGTATGAACCCAACATACCTCAGTGTTTCCAGTAGACCAATGTACTAATAAACCAGCGATGATATATGCCACTGAAATTAGGTCCCTATAGGTTTTATACTGCATACTCATAGCAGCCCAAGAGCTATGGAGAGGGTAATGCTCGGAATCTAAGCTATTGAATCAGGACAGATAATCCATAAACATTTTAAAGCTACCGATATAGTTTAGCAGATAAGTTAGTTGAAAGAGTCAATAGGTAGGGCATATAATAAGTAGAATCGGCGGCCAATGGAACTAAGGGCAAGAGTAATGCAGGATGTCCAGGGTCCAAGGGTGATCTGACTAGGACCATAGAATTGCAATTAATGCAGTAGACATCCATTGAGTGGTATGATGTCATGTATATTGAATTTATTATTCTTTTCAATGCAAAGCCTAATTTAGTATTCTTCATTGACTATTTGACCTAGTAAAAGCAGAAACTGACAGCCTTAATGAAATTTTCTTTACTCTAACATGGTTACATTAACTGTAATTCAGTCCAGATAGACATCTCTCGTGTTATCGTTTTGTTCTCATCTTTGTATAGTAGACCCAAACAAAGTCCTCGCATAGTTTTCCATTGCCAAGTTTCCCATGTCTCTTAAACCATGATCTTACCAAACTATAAATATTTGCTAAGAGCCACTTATGCGTGACGCCGATTTTCAATGACTAGCTGTCGCACCACTGCTGAATTGGATCTTGCAATGGGCAGAATATCTACTTTGTGTTTTGCGAAATTATTTGTATTCTATAAAGATGATTAAACATTACAATCTATAATATTAATAGCAAAATACTATAATATAAAAATATAAACAAAGTCGCTTTCCACTGTCTGACCCTATATATGTTTGGATCTTTAAAAATAATCAAAGAATTTCGACGCGAAAGTTACTACTTATTACGTAAACTATCTGCCAGTGAAAGTCCCGAATAATCAGTCCAACCGTTCCAGAGATTAGCCGGAACAAACGGACAGACAGACAAAAATTGTAAAAAAATACATTTTGGTACTGTATATACATTCATATGCATGTAGTAGAAAGCGGTTATTTTAATATTACAAACAGACACTCGTAATTTTATGTATATGTATAGACTAGCAATGCTCCGCGGTTTCACTCACGAAATTCCCGTTTGGGTGACAGTTAGCGGTCTATTATTTTTCTCTAAAATATAACATCGCCTATTTTACTCTGTAAAAATATAGCTCTGTCTAAATGGCTAGAGTTAAAAAATTGAATTTAACCGTGTCAAACTAAAAATCAAATCTTTCCACTTTATAATAATAATATAGAAAGAGGAATACTATCTGCCGCGCTAGTGCGGGTAGGGGGCACTCGCGGTATTAGCTTCGGAGGCAGAGACTCCGCACGATCGCCGGCAAACGCGGTATAGGTACAGCTCTAGGAAAATAATACCTGTTGTATTTGTGACTAAAGAGTTACAGAATATAGGAGTGTAAGGAAGTATTTATTGAAGTTATGCTATCGGGCGACTCTGAAAATAATCTGTCAATGATTCATCGCCATTATATCAGCCGTAGGATGATGTCCATTGCTGGGCATAGGCTTTTCCAAGTAATTTCCAATAAGTTGAGACCTGCATCAGCGCCATTTTCCGTTTTTAGACAAATCGTTTGAAACGACGAAATCGTTTGAACCCAATTGATGGGTCGACGCCCTGCACTGTGCTTGCCAGTGCGTGGTCTCCTTTCAGAAACTTACAATGATCCTATTGTAATACTAATAATGCGCCAGTAATAGTTCCAGTAATATTCGTGAGGTACCGGCAAAGTCGAATTGTATCTGCCACTGCACCAGGTGTCGTAAGAGTTGACTAAAGTATCAGAACCGACAGATGTTTATTGCAGACAAATATTTATACATTGATTTTTGTGTTTGTTTTGTATCTATTGAATATGTGTATTTAATTGTTATACTTCAATAAAATGTGTGAGATATTGTGTGTGAATAAAAACTATATACGCCTATGCATATAAGTTTAGTCTCACCTATTTCAACCGTTAAATAGGAGTCTTTTGGTGGTAGAAATAGGTAGGGGAGATGTTCTAATACAGACGACCGTTTCTATAAAGTTCGTCTGGTAAAAGGGTCCTTTTACCTCATAAAATGTTGTCTGCATTGGTCTCTGCATCTATACTATACCTGATATTTTGCAATTTATTAAGCGAGACTTGTAAATAACATCCCAAAAATTCCGCAGGTATGATGGTCCGCTTAAAGACGAAGAGGCGCTCACCAAAGCCATCGATGGAGGTCCCAAGTCTTTGGAATACACGAAGTTGGTGCACATACTGGCGCAAGAAATCAAGGGTCTCCTGAATCTCGAAGAGACTGTGAATGTGATAGACGACGTCGAAGAGTCCAGCACGTTTGTTTTGGAGCTGAGTTCGTTCCTGAAGGAAATAGGGTGCCCTTACAAAAATCTCACGACAGGTAGGTATTTTGTTATTTGTATACAATATTATCGGACTAGATTGACGTACCAAAAATAAACGAGGATGTATGAAAGGACTAACTGCGAGTAAGGGAATTAAGAGAGGTATGCCAAGATCGTACCAAGTGGAGTCTGCCTGTTTGGACATCGGCGTGATGTATGTATGTAGATTGACGTTTTCCTATCAACTGTCAAACGATTGACAGCTAAGTCACACGCCATAAGGTATCATTAAGAGGGTTGTAAGGTCGTTGATTTCTTAAGGTTTCTCTTTTCCCCGAAAATGTTATCTTTCTTAGAGTCCTCCTGACAAAAGTAATTAAGTCAAAAAAGTATCACTTAAATCGGTCGCAAGTAATTGAAAGTAGGATTAAATCAGTCTCAAATAATGGGAAGTAGGGTTTTATTGTTATATCATAATGAGAGCAACGGTTCCCAAAGTGGTCTATACTGACCCTTAAGTTTGATGTTCTCTCTGCTGCACACTATTCGTTAGTTAAACGGTAGCACAACGCAAATATATTTGAATCTTAATTAATATTTAGTCATCATATCACATCATACTTAATAGTCACGCTGAGCAGGCGTGATGGCAGACCGTGGCCTAATAGCACATTTGGCTGCTACTTTTGACCTACCCTGTTTCGAAAGGATATACTACCATCTATTATTCTATTATATTGCTTTTTATGTCGTCCTGGTACAGAGGAGGTTCTATTCTACCTGGCCAGCATCCGCGCGCATTTATATTTTATCATATTTACTTAATAAAACGTCAATATACCGCACCTCTATTTAAAGACTGCAACAAATCAAAAGTTTAAATGTAGGCCGTTCGAAATTGACGTATATGATCGCATTAGGGGCCATGACTTATTTGGATAGTTTTTTTATTAGTTTTGGATGTTTGTTTTCAGATATAAATATAGAACATATTGCCTATTCGAATATTCCAGATTGAACTCGTAATTTTGTTTAAATTTATACTAATATTATAGAAAATATTTAATTGCTTGTTTGCTTTTTGTTTCCGATTTAACTAAAAATCTTCTTCTTTGCCGAGTTACAAGTTTTGATCTAGAGGTGTGATACAGTTAAGAATTAAGAGTGTGCTACAGTTTTGATCTAGTGTGATATATAATATATATCTGCAGGTCACATATCCTCCCGCCTGGAAAGCAGGGAAGATCGCCTGTTGGTGCTAGACTATCTTATATCAGAGTTGATGTCTGCGCGGATGGTGAAGGTCAACGAGCAACAAAATGGAAAGCCGCAAACCAAACTGAACATCATTATGGTAAGTATAACAACTATTTTTTAACGGTTTGTAACGTTTTTTTTTACTTTTGTAGAAGTTTGCTGCAACTGGACTACGACATATGTTGGTGCGGAATTTCATCTTGGCCACCTCCTGTCTGCATTCAATTTTTTTGCAATATCCTCCATTACAATTCATGAAAAAATCAATATAAACTTAACATTAGCAATGTTAGCGGTAGAATAAAAACATTTCAAAATGTCGTTATTGACTGTTATTTTACGAAGAATTAGTAGTAGTTTAGGGTCAACATTACTGCAGTTTGAGAACCTCTGTACCTAATGATTTCTCAAGTTTAAATTTTTTGTATTACACATATTTACAGGAGGAGTCGCCGATCGCTAAAGATCTAAAAGAAATTCTGATGAAGCTGAAGTTCAACAAACCGCCAGCCAATATTACAGCGGAGTTGATATTTTCCAAACTTGAAAGCAGACTGAAGGAATCTCTCCAGAAAGAAGGTAAACTCATTATACCAGCCATTGTAATTCCAATGCTGCATATTGTCTATGTGCGCGTCTGTGGCGCCGCGTAGCGTTTACGACATTTGCGGAAGCTGCCAAATAATAAAAATGTAGACATTGTTAGTTTTTTTTGCAAATATAATTAAAACCAAAGATTATAATAGTGCCAAATAGTTGTTGACATTATTTAAGTGCAATTTATTCAATAGTTTTACTGTAAAATAAATAAAATAATAAAAACCGGGTTTGAAACTATGTATTTCTCATAATATTAGTTTCCAACCACAAACTGAGATGAAAGGCAATAAATTAGTATTCGCCGAGTATGTAAGTATATTATTGTATGCTTTTATGTCATTTGGTCCGTGCAACAGCATTTGTCTTTATTCTTTGAAGTATTTGTTGCTATGACTTGAAATAGATTGAAATAGATGATATTGTGGAAATTATAAAAAAAAGTGTTTTTTAGGCGATCAGCTGATAGGAAAACCGTTGTACAATAAAGCAATGACTGAAAAAGAGTGGGAAGCACTCGAAGCCACATACGCAGAAATGTTTGAAGAATACAGACTGAGGAAGGAGACGCTCATCACCAGGTTGGAGTGCACAATTCAGAGTTTTGAGGTTAGTACTGATACTTAAGATCAGTGGTTCCCAAACAGTGGTTGCACACCACCAGTGGTCCACAAGAGTAAAATTGTTTAAAGTTGCCGGATGTAGCTTTGTGCGTCGTTATAACGTCTCGCTTGATCACTTCTATAAATGCCTCCCTCCGTATTCTCACTGGCATTCCGTCGACGCAAACACTACACATGCATTCTTTTGGTTATATGTAATAATAATAAACTATATTTTTCTTACCACAACAAAATTACAAGTAGCATCAGAACATTTTACATTAACAGCTGTTGTGGACGACTGGAGCCTAAGGTAAGCAGATAACTGGCTCACCAGGCCTTTCATTCTACTTTATATTATTAAACCTTACTTATATTATAAATCTAAAAGTAACTCTGTCTGTCTGTTACGCAATCACGTCTAAACTACTGAACCGATCTAAATGAAATTTGGTACACAGATAGTCTAAAGCCTTAGAAAGGAGGCCACTTTTTTATGCGACATAAGAGTTGTAAGGGGTCGAAAGCGGGGGTCAAAAGTTGTATGGAAGTATCGCTATTATTAGAGCTAGAAGCTTAAAACTTGTTATTTAGGCTATTGATTTGTATATATAAATAAATATAACATTCAAAGTTTATATAAGTTCAAGTTAAAAAGTATGGTGCCCAAATTAACTACAGCACGCAGACGAAGTCGCGGGCACAGCTAGTACTATATACTTATATCAACATATACTAAATCTCAAATACTAGGGAGTTATCTAATGGTAACTGGTGAACGCGTGCAGTATTTGAGATTCCGTGTGGCTGTACTCACTCAGTTCATATCAGCCGCAGAAAGTATACCGTTGGTCTTAGGCCTCCCTAAGAAAGGGGGAATGTTTCCTTGGAGCATTCCAGCTATGCTGTTTCAAGTGGTTTTCAGGTGGAGGAGTGAGATCAAAATCATTTCTCAATTGTGGGTTATCCCTAAGAGATAGACATATGTCATCGCAGACTTTTTTGTAGACATTTTTATGGTGTTCAATACATATACTGTAGTACATTATTTTGAACTATCTCGTCGGGTTCAGCCAGCGTTTGCAATGTAAGCGCAAATGTGTTTATTTACGACATCACATTAGAAAACTTAAAAATTGACAGTATTTTTCTGCTATGTTATGCATGTATCACACGTTAAAAAACTTTTTCTTGAATCCCTCTATCTATTTAAAGAAAACACATCGAAATCTGTTAATTTACATACAGATACAGACATACAGACAGCGGGAAGTCTTTGTTTTATATTATGTAGTGTTTTTTTGTTCCCTAGTGGTCGGAACGCTTGAAAGGTAAGAGGGATGTCATCCAGTCAACGTACCGGCCTAAGAGGGAACAGCTCAAGGCCAAGCCGACGATTCGTCTCTCTGACTTCCTCGCTGCGAGGACCTCGCTCCTGCTCACCGAGAAAACGTCCAATGCAAACGTCAGGAAACACACGCAAAGTGAAGTGACTAAAGTGATCATTGGAGCGGTTAGTTTGCTTATATAATAATTATAAATTTACACAATATCTCATACATTGAACTGACTTTGTGATAAGTCGCTTTAAGCACTTGTGTTACGGACGTCAGACAACAGAGGTATCACAAATACAAGATCGTAGTGATCCTATATTCTGATGCGTTGTGGATTCGATCCTCACCCAGAGCAAATATTTATATGATGATATTTGTATTTGTTCTTAGTCTGGGTGTTATTTAAATGTATTTGAGTATTATATTTGTAAACTTGGAGTCAAGTCAACGTAAGAGATGTTGAGTGAATTTATGTTAAACTTAATATTACCTGTCAGGCACTATATTTAATGGTTGTTTTAAAATTACCATATCAAGAACTGTAACATTAATTTAACAATTTGATATTATTTGTTACAAGCGTTGATCAGAATATAATTGGTATCGCAGGTACCCGATAGAGGAGGCCGGCCCAACGAGCAACAGCCGCCACCACCAGAAATGCCGTCTTGGCAACAACAACGGACCGCACCGCAGGTACTGGACAAATCGACTTTACGGGCCAGGTCAAATGGACACGGGCGGTACATCAAACACGCGTGTCCATTGGACACCCTTACTAACGATATATATAAAGTACCAGTCCCTCAGGTAAGTGTAATGTCACCAATCCAATCATAATCGAACGCTTGCTAAATTAACGGCTATCTTGCTTGAATTAACGGGGACGCGCATTTGATCTCTTTCTAGTACGGACACGGGCTTGAAACGCGATAGAGACGAAGTCGAAAATAGGTAGGGCCGCATCCTGGCCCAGCGGGCCCGGTGCACACGCCGTACCCAGCCCGAAACTGTTTTACAGGCGCGCGACACTGCTGACGTGATCGCGCCGGCGCGCGCTCCCGCGGCGGGCCCGCCTGTGGGCAGCGGCGGGCAGGGGACCGGAGAGCGGGAATCACGCAAAGTCAAGAAGAACCGAAAGAAACTTCGGGCGAAACGCGCCAAGACGGCCAAGTCCGGGTCGGTACCGGTTGACCCGAGTCCCAAAGAACCGGCGACTAGCCTGGATGTAACACATGAATTTTCATGTGATCCAGGGACCAAAAGGGTCAACCGCGACCGGAGCATATCTCCTGAGAAGAACACTAAGAAGCCGAAAACCGAGAACTCAAAGCGCCGGCCGACGGTACTGCAAGCCACCATCACGGCGAAGTCTCGTAAACTAAGTTTGAAGCTCTCGATGGAAGTGCAACAGCAGCTACAAGATCGTCTGATACAAGAAGCTGCGAAGCCGACCGGCAGCAACTCTCATCCGCCAATATTTTGGGTTAAACCTGTCTTCGATGACGGAAAACTCCAGATCTGGTGCGAAGACGAGCACACGATGGCATGGGTCCAGGAGGCCGCAGCTACCATCACTCTCTCCGACGGTGACAGTGTCGTGGTAAAGCAATCGGGAAGGCAACCGAAGAAGATACCCTGCGCTGTTGTTTTCAAGGAGATCCTGGATGACATCCGTCCTGTGATGCGGGTCCTCCAGTTCCAAAACCCCTGGGCGAAGGTGGGCAGCTGGCTCCTGCACAAAGTAGAAACTTTCAAGACCCAGACTTTTGCTCACTTTAGAATACCAGAAACGGTGTCGAAGATTATAGTCGGCCGGAAACGACGGCTCAATTTCTCCCTGGGGTCAGTGTATGTAAAGTGGAAAACTCGTTTGCGAAAGTCTAGTTTCTCTGACACAGTTGCTGTGCCAATTGATGTCATCACTGAGAATTCACGCCCAGAGACAGTAGAAACCGGAGTGGTACAGATCAAATTTTTCGATGAATTAGTGCACGCCCTCTTCGAGTCCCCGGCGAGGGATGATCACATCGAGAACACGGAGAACACGTCAAATTTAGACATGTCCGTCGACCAGGCCGGACAATTGGAACAGTTGACTTTGGATTCTTGACAACAAGAAGAACAGGTAATATTCAGTAACAAAATAATGGCTATTATACCAGCCTCGAATCCTACTCTTGGTGGATGTTACATCGCTAATTTTGCGATAAGGTACGATATTCTGATATGAGTCGGGCTTTTCAGTATATGGGAGCGCGATCCGGGATCTGTATAGCGTTGATTGGTTCAATATATAGATGCTAGCGAGTATTGTTCCTTAACACCATTTATAGTCTCACAGTAACCGCACATACATAATATATCATACCACAAACACCTAACTTTGGACTCTTCTCGGCACCAACTCATAAGGGTGGCGATACACTGACATTCTAATCTCACCTAATGGCTTAATATACTTAGATCACCCTTCTAGATGCCCTTTCTGTTTATCGATACCTTGTCTAGTCTATGCTAATATTTTAAAGAGGATAGATTCTTTGCATTGAATTGGCTCCGAAACTTCCGGTCCGATTTAAAAAAATCTTTCACCGTTTGAAAGCTACATTACAAGTGATATAGACTATATATTTCATTTTAAATTAGGAATCCGTACTAAATATTCAATAATGCAACCCCAAGTTTGTAAATACTGACCTAAATAGTTCCTTACATTGCGCGGTCTGCAAAAACTATTCATGATAGAATAAAATAATGTATTTTTTCTGGCAGAGTAGAATAGTTATTCCCCCTGTACCAGGTGTCGTAAGAGGAGACTGAGGTACCGGAACCGACAGATGGTGGTATATCCATCCGAAGCAGTCTAGCTCAAATGCAACAAGGCGGGAATGGGCTGCAGCATTCCCGTCGCGAAGCTACGCACTTCGATTGCTACCATGCTTCCCCAGCGCGGCAATTATGGGCAAATTCTCTCCCTTTTTGGGGAAGTTTTGTTATGAACAATAGAAATTAAAATAAAGTAATCAAATATAGAAAGTAAAAATAAAAAATAACAATATACAACCTTTTTTATAATCTATGAAATACACGTGATAAGTCGGGGTGCTAGTATATAATATACCTACTTAATCTATTAAGAGGTGAAAGCAGTATTGTATAAGATCATATTTAAACACAGACTTGAACAATAGTACAGCAGTAGACGTCTTATGGCTGATATGATGACGATGATCAAGGTTTGATATTTTATAAGTTTGCCACTGACTCTTGAGCATTTCTAATCAAGCTGTGTAGTTATCCAATCAGTTGTAGTAGGTACACCAATTTGATGGTACCGCTGGCTAATTAACTAATAATAATAGTTAAAAAAATCAAACGTGTCTCCGAGGTAAGTCGCTTTAAGCACTTGTGTTACGGACACCACACAACAGAAAAATCATAAATATAAAACTTGAATCACCATCATCATTATAAACATTAGAAGGCCACTGCTGGACCTAGGCCTTCCCAAGAATCTTGCCCATTAATGCCGCGCTGGGCAAGCGTATTGGCAATCGCGGAGCGCAACTTTCGCGATGGGGATGCTGCTGCCCATCCCCATCCTATTCGTTGGAGCTACACTGTCTCGCATGGATATGAATACGACACCTGGTTAGGAGAGAGGTACTATTCTACTCTGTCGGTACCTCACAACGACTGTACTTAAATACATATATTGACACCCAGACAAACAGATAACACAGTAATATATAAATATACCTTAGGCGCACTTCTGCGAAGTTTATGTAGAATTATATTCTCTGCCTAAGTTTTACAAAAGTATATTTGTATATATTAGCCAAAAGTCTCTATAATTTGCTATAGCTGCTTATCATCTGAGAATACTTGATTTGCTAGCGTGGTATATAACTAGAAAAAACTATTTACAACGGTTAGGTGCTAGGGACTCGAACCCGCATCTTTTCCAATCCGAGGCTATGCATTTCCATTTATTCATCTATATGCTAACAGTGAATTTGGGTAACTATGGACTATTAGGGAAACTTTGAATTATCCATTTTCGTCGACTAAAACGAATTCAGCCAAGAGGAATGGATTGTAAGAACTACTTTTAATCGATAACACTAGTCAATAAAAAAACAATTTTTGCATGTAACATGAAAACTTTGGTATAGTTGTTAGTATAGTCTTGTCGAATAGTTTTTTGTAATACAATATTGTAACATTCAGAAATTTTTAATTTTTATCAACAAAAAGAAGTTATTTTGATTTATTGCTACATTAATATGAATTTAATTTTATGATTTTCGTCTGTATTTCACTTCAGGAACGTCTCGTTTTAATGTCCAACTTAATCCGCTAACATACGTGGGCTCGACTTGCCCTGATATCGTTTTTCTATGGTAGAAATGTCTTGATGGAATCTTTAACTTAGATACTAATGGTGTCAAATTCCTTCGCTGAGTTTTGAAAGTAATGCCACCACAAATGTAACAGAACCACAAAATTAAGAGTCTCTTCACTCTAAAAACAGAACAAACCACTGCGCTCTTCAAATAAATAAATCCTTTAAACACGAAAGTAAAACATATTCGGTTAATTTTCAATTTTGTGGGTAGTAGCTTTAACACGAAAACTAGATCTGATGGAGTCAAAATAAATATGATTATAAAATGAGGGTAGGCAGGTAATTTAAAATTAGCCAGCACCTTTCTTGTTACAAAATTTTGTTGACCAGTGTAATTTAAAGATTTATATATTTATTCTATAAAAAGAACAGATCAAAGTTACCTGGATAGTTTAATGTTTCCCGGATTGACGGTATATCATGTTATTATTGTATTTTCATATTACTTATCCGTGATTTGCTTATTAAAAATTTTTGAAACAGTTCAATTCACAAAATACTACATCGTGGTCATTACTCATTAAAAGACAATTTTTTAATGGTTACCTATACTAAACCTTACAACCTTTTATACAAAGTATATATTTGTATAAATTAAAGATAAAAACATATATTTTATAATAATATCTATATATATTTTTGACATAGGATATATCTTAGAGACATTCATCACCACCAGTTTTAATTGCAGGCTCTTTTCTGATGGATCACGTAATAAACCTGCAGTAAACTTAGTTGTAAGATCCGTCCAGTGATGGCCTAATACTAGGCTTGCTGCTTAAAGACAGATGCTATATTGTAGCTGTCTGCATAATTAAAAAAATATTTATTTTGTTATATATATCTGAGGGGACTCAATAATCTGTTATTATTATAGGGCGGCCAAGGCCGAGGTGGTGGGGGCGGAGGTGGCGGCGGCGGCGGCCGTGGTGGCGGTGGCGGAGGCCGCGGGGGCCGCGGGGGCGGTGGTCGGGTCCAAGGCGGGTACAGTCAAGCCACTGGGGATCAGAGCAGGTAAGTCGAGTGTGTCGGCGGGGTTCATGT
This sequence comes from Heortia vitessoides, assembly GCA_020976665.1. Taxonomy (NCBI): domain Eukaryota; kingdom Metazoa; phylum Arthropoda; class Insecta; order Lepidoptera; family Crambidae; genus Heortia; species Heortia vitessoides. Next base: position 4,639,704 of record JACJUM010002842.1, read on the forward strand.
GTCTAGCCCTTGACTGATCATCTCGTACATTGATCTGACTCCAAGATAAGTCGATTAAGGCACTTGTGTTGACACCAGACTGCTGAGAATACACAAGTATAATACTTAAACTTAAATTATAAACACAGAGCGCTCACAAACTTCTGGCTGGGGATCGAACTATTGCGCCGACGACCCGTCAGTCTTCTGACACCTTTTATTCATGATGAAAAACTGGCATCACGTCGCAATAATACGCTAGTTCGCATTAGGTTCGCATTTAGTGTTTTAGTCGAGTAGAGGGTAATTTAGTGGCAAAATATGTCAACACCAAAAATTTGGTCGAGTAGGTTAGTAAATAATTTAGTCGAATTAATCCATTAGGAGCGAAGAAACTTTGAAATTTGTTTCAAAATATGTTGATTATGAATTTTTGTGGAATATTAAGTCCTTCTTTTTCTCTTCCAATGCTAATTCCTTCAGAAGACAATTAGTAGCTCCTAGTTTATCTCTTCTATAGATTCATTTTCGTACCCATAACTTCTTTTTGTTAATGACACAAATTGCTTCATCCACCTCTTCTAAAATAGCTATTACAATTAGCTTAATCAGTTTATTCACCTTATTGCGTTGCAGCTCATCTTGCTAAACACCGCTCACTTGTGTACTGTACTGGACCGTAAAGCGAACGAATTCTGTGCAGTAGCGAGTGGTTTCGCCACTAAATTACTCTCTACTCGACTAAAATACTAGCCTAACGCGACCTAGCCTTAACCATCGCAGCAGCCTAAAGACGCTTGTATTATCATAAGGATATCACTAGCGCGTTGCCAACCTTGTGACTTCAAAAGAATATGTCACATTGCCCAATAATTAAACGGAACATGTTTGGTAGCAATAGGTGGAAATGATGTAACTATGCAGGCGACGTTTTGTTTGTGCTTACAAAGTCACTTACCGTTATTAATTTCGCTTTTAATTGTAATTAAACAGTTTTAACTCGACGGGTCGGACTGCACAGATGGTAGTGTTCCTATCTTCTGCGCCGAGGGTTGTGGGTTCGATTCCCACCCAGGACAAATATTTATATGGTGATATTTGTGTTTGTTCTGTGTCTGGGTGTTAAATATGCATATTTAAGTAGTATATTTGTGATTTCTCTGTTGTCTGATGTCTGTGACACAAGTGTTTTATCGTCAATGATACTTCAATACCGCGTATGTAGTTTAAGTTAATAAGGTACATTTTCAATCTTTTCTAATTGAATTTTTAACGTTATTTACAACTGCTACTTACGCGGTATTGCTTTATCGTCGACGGTATGCGACTTACCACGGAGTCAGGTTAATATATGAGATGTGGGGATTTATTATTTTTATTTGTAACTAGATCTCAGTAATAAATATTTGATTAAATAAAAGGTGTCTAAAATAAACAGTAATATGTGGCTAATTTCAGACCTCAATCGGGGCCCAATACGCATCAGGTCCAGCGCAACTATCAAACCTACGAGGTGCCACCCGGCGGTTACGGTCAGACCCAAGACGGCGGCTACCACCAGAACCGCGGCAGAGGCAATCAGAACCAAGGCGGCTACAACCATTCCCAGGGCGGTTATAACCATTCCCAGGGCGGTTATAACCATTCCCAGGGCGGTTATAACCAGTCCCAAGGTGGTTATAGTCAGAACCAGGGCGGTCACCAGTCCCAGGGTTACAACCAAGGCTACCCAAATCAAGGGTATAACAACAACCAAGGAGGTTATAACCAAAGTCAAGGCGGTTATGGAGGTTATCAAGGTGGATATGATAGTATGGGCAGTTATAATCAAGGTAAGTTATTATGAACTTTGCATTAAATAAAATAATATATATATTCCCACAACATCATTAACCTGATTGCGTGATAAGTCGCTTAAAGCACTTGTGTAACGGACATCCGACAACAGAGGAATCATAAATATACTACTCTAATACATATATTCAACACCCAGACACAGAACAAACAGTAATATCATCATATAAATATTTGTTGTGAGTGGGATCGAACCCACGACCTTTTGCTCACAAGACTGGTACACTACCTTCTGCGCCATGGGGCCTATCGAAGTCTAGTGTCGCTGCAGAGTAGAATAGTACAGGGAGAGGTCCCTGTAACAGGTGTCATAAGATGCGAATGAGGTACCAGAACAGACGGTGTTTCCGAAAAGTATAGCTGAAATGTAACAGCACGGGCGTGAAAATATGGTTTTCACTGTTTTATTTTATTTATTATTATATTCAGCTATTTTTTTTTTATAATTACATAATTTGAAGTCAGCAAATGCATACCGTCCGCTTGATGTTAAACATGCAGACACCCATAGACGCTCGTGTCATCACAAGGATGTTTCTACGCCAACCCTGTGATCTGATGATACTATATTACATTTACCCGGTAATTTCACTGCCTCTCTCACCCCTCAAACCGGAACACAGCAATGCGACCACTGCTATTTGGAGATAAATTAATGTATGAAAAGCAGAGTAACTGATTTGTCAGAATTTTTAATTACTACAACATTAGATGACTTGACTTCGTATCGCCTACATTATGTGTAAAATGTGATCAAAATGTAAAGTATTACTTTAAAACAAACTGATATCTGTTAATATATTAACAAAGAGACAAATTAAAGAATAGTGTGATAAGAGATCAATGTGGTCTAAAAGATGATGTTGTAACAACAATAGAGAAAGGAATGTTGAGATAGTTTGCACATGTAGAAAGCATGTATGAAAGTAGTATGACTACACAGATATATAGAGCGCAAGAGTTGGTATAGGACGACCGAGGCGAACATATCTTAACCAGGTAGAAGAGGTATTAAAGAAGGGTCAGGTCAGAAGTACTAAGAAAAAACGAGCATGTATGAAAGGACTCATGCGAGCAAGGGAAGCGAGAGAGTTATGCCAAGATCGTAACAAGTGGAGATCCATAGTATCTGCCTACCCTGATGGGACACAGGCGTGATGTGTGTATGTATGTTTATGTATTTCACCGTCCAGACCTTCCCTGAACTGACATAAATATTTTAAGATTAGAATTATTCAAATCGGCCCAGCCATTCTCGATTTTTAGCTAGACAAACAAACAGCAATTCATTTTCTATACATACATACATAAGAACTTGAATGGCGTGACAGTTTGTAATATAAAATAACTGCTATTTAGTAAATGTATATGGATGTATACACGGTATCTAAAACAAAATATCTATATTTATATGTAATGTCTGCGATTACCAACACGCCTACTTTGGAGAGGTCTATGTCCAACAGTGGATTTTCTATCGATAATTTGATGAATCCTTTCAGGTGGCGGCTACCAAAACTACCAAGGTCAAGGTCAAAACTATCAGTCGCGAGGCGAAGGCGGCGGGCAGAGAGGCCGTGGCGGTTACCGCGGCGGGCGTCGTTGACATACGACTGCAGCGCCTCTACCGGGCACCTATGTAAACTAATTTTATATTACATACATACATACTATTATATTGCAGGTTTAACTTGCGAGGATGCTGTTGCAACAACAGTTTTTAAAACAGTAAGGCGCAAAGGTTAATGTGAAACATAATATTAAAAATGAATAATGGAATCAAACTAGTGTGCACGCAATGTTAAAATAAATCGCTATCAGAGGTCATTGACCTTACTATGTTTAAGATTGTAAACAAAAGACAACCTGTACCTTTACTAATTAATGTATCTCGCTAAAATTTAGTATATCGTGTAGATATATAAAGGAACTATATTGACGGCTAGAAATTCAATGGGCGTAAGAGACAGACAAAAAAATATTTATTTATTTGTGACTTTTATTAATAGTTTAAAGTAAAAGATTAATTTCTATCAATTATTTTCTTTTCCACATATTTAAAAGTCAACTGGTATTTTTATTTCCTGGAAATAATATATACGAAGAAAAAAATGTTTAAACAATAAATATTCACGCCAAAACGACCGCCGCCATTATTATGGACGTCATATGAATAGAAACGAATAAATGTCAAATGTACTGTATGTAAATGTACTGCAGTGCATTGAACTTTGTATTTTTCTAAACTTAATAATGAGTTTTTATGTAGCATATCGTTGGTGCATGTTGCCAAATTGTAACAACACAACATTGAAGACTGCAAAAATGTTAGTAGTCAGAGTTCCAAACGATATTAATATGAGAAATGTTTGAATATAACTATCCCGAATCCGTCCTCCATTGTAAAAAATAACGTATTAAATTTGTAAAAATATAACAAGTCACAAATTCGAATTAAAGAGATCAAACTTTCTCGGTTCTTGTAGGTTACTTGTATTGTTTTTTTTTTGTTCTTATTGTAAACCTGTCCATTGCCTCTTACGATAATTGAATTTATGACAGTGTCTATATGTTGAAGGAATTAACATGAAAAACCTTTGCGCCATATTGTATCTAGCTAAATTAAGTTACATCGAATAAATATCACTGGTTTAAATGTACACCGACACAATTCTAAAATATCCTAAGTTCAAATAAGAACACACAACTAATAGTTATTAGAGATTGTATTTTTAGAATTCCAATTTATTTTGAGTTGCAATTGTTGTTCTCGCGTAAGATATCAGTTGTGACGTTATTTGTGTTATGTGGTATTGGTTTGTTGTTCAACAATTCTAATGTACATTTCGTATTATTTTAATCACAGCATCCCCGCGCGATATCTAACTATTCGTCAGCTTTTATTTATAACATGCATGATGTATAGAACATGTATATCATTTATTATTGAGTGTGAGATTTATGTGTCATATAGCGATGCGAGAAAAGTGGATCTGTGATTTCTATTTACCAGATATTACACACAGATATGGCTTAACATCAATTATGATTTGTTTTTTTTTTATAAAAATTTAATTGGTGGTATATAAAAACTTTTAAATTAATGGATAAGCATTCTGTGTTTATATAAAATTGTAACGCAATAATTGATATCAAATTTTATTAACTTATAGATGTCTTTTGAAAGAACTTCAATTTAGATAAAATATTAAATAAATTAACTGTATTATATTTCAATGGTTTGAAATTATTCTAAAACGTATCTGGTAAAATGTTATTAAAAATTGTTAAAATAAAATTCGATATCCACTTGCTGCCAGTTAATTTCGTCACGATATTGCCCTGAAATATTCAAATGTGATCAACTAAGCATTTTGCGGTACAGAATAAACTTTAACAAGTAATACGTTTAAACCCTAGATGGCGCTGTATCGCGAAAGTTAACGAGACTGCATGATTAGTTATAAGTGGTTTATGTGTAAAAGTAACGTCATTACTTATATTTTCTTCTTTATTTATTTAATTATGTTATTTAATTCTTATAGAGAAGCTAGAGATTAATTTATGTCAAATTCAAATACCGCAAAATGTTTGTTAGACTGCTTCAGAAATATCAACTACATACAATTATGTATCTTGTGTATATCTTAATTGATTAAATGCTTTTTTCAATTGATTTACTTTTTTTCTACCTTACAATAGGCATGGTGACGGTGATTGTTTGGATTTGTTTTCATATTAGATATGGAAAAGTCTTGGCAATGTGTCGTTAGTATTCATAATTTACTGCATAAAACATTACTACAAATCATGTCCGTTAGCAAAAACACTTTAATGGGGATTTTTGTTTTCTAAAGACATGAAACATGAGGTAGAACCTCATACAAAGGTTGCCTGAGTTGGTACCTTAATCACCTATTTCTACGTCAATTAGCAGTATTTGCATTGCTGGGTTCCGGTTTGAAGGGAGAGAAGCAGAGAAATTCCCAGGTAATGGGTAAAAAAATATATATTCAAGTCACAAGGTTTGGAACGCGCTAGTGATATCCTTGTGATATAACTAGTGTCTATAGGTTGTAGTGACGCTTACTATTGGACTACTTACGTGGACTGTAAGTTTGTTTGTCGACCGGGTCTAATAAAAAAAATCCATACTATCTTTCTTTGTTTTTTACTTGATGAAATATTAAATCAAAAAAAAAAGGTTTGTGTTTTGAGATAGTAAAAACAGTATTTATACAAATAAGATGTTTATTTACAATACATTTACAATATCCTCCTGCATTAACATTTACTAGAAAACTTGCATTACATTATAAAAAAACGTTTTTCAAATCGTTCAGAATGGTTATATCAATATAGACCGCATTTGAACATACGTTGCCCGTGTTCTATAATATAATAATTATTAAAATATTTTTCAGTAGGCAACATGCTCAGCCATAGTGATTAATTACTGGCTTAGGTATTGGTGACCAGCGTGTTGTTCACAACTTTTGCACTCAGATTAAAGTGCAGTGAAGTCGTATAAAGTTATTTTTAGTAAGCCGCAAATATAAAAAAATATATCATATGTACAAGCTTTCTTTTTGGACTTTGCGCGCAGTCTCATTTATCTCATCCCTGATTTATTGATCATCCGAGATTTCTTGTCCCGAGAAGTCTATGTCGTCTGACAGATAAACAGCAAAGTCCCTATATAAAAACTGACTTTTGTCGAGTAATTCAGACTACCAATATTTTCTGTGACAAATTTCAGCTAGATTTGTTCTGCCGTACCGGCGTGAACAAGTACGCATCAACTTACTCACATACTCACAAACTTTCGCGTTTGAAATGTTAGTAACCATATTCACACGATTTGATTTCGATTTAAGCCGAAAACGCGATTTATTTATTTACACGTCACATGGACGTTCCGATAACCAACCGCTTTCATGATTGACAAAATATGTGGATTTCAAAGTTACAGTTAGTGATGGGAAAATATTATCTGGTATAACTATGAAAAATACCAACAGGAAAATACACACATACATGTAAATAACACATGCAAATAGTAAGACCATTACTGTTCTAGGAGAGATATCTCAGTCAAGATATTTTCCTAATAATAAATAGAGAAAAAATAGGACAATGAAATATGCGATACATTCTTTTAGATTTAAAACTACTTTCTAAAATACCGGTACTCATCGTCTAAGTTACGATTTGTATAACTTATTGTTCTCGGACGAACCTAATGCCGGATTGGAATAAGTGTCACACGAGGCCGGACTTTAGCTCGCGTAGCCGTATTTTGAAATAGTTTGATCGTTTGCAAAATAGGATGGACTGAGCTCGAGGGTCATGAACTGCAGGCATTCTACATACAGAAAGCATGTGCAGTGTATGTAATTGTGGAGTGATAGTGCTACGAAGGGAGGCAATTAATAAGAATGCTATCAGTCGGGAGGTTGTTTTTTGTCAACTTATTTTATGTATGATATGATATTCACACAACAGCAGTCGTGTTTTGAACGTCAGACAAGAGAGGAACCACAAATATAATACTTAAGTACATATTTTTAACATACAGACTCAGAACAAACACAAATATTATTATATAAACGTTTGTCCTGTGGGGATCGAATTCACAACCCTGGCGCATAAGATACAATCACTAGCAGCTAACCAAACCCTCTTCATGATTTCATACAAAAATATTTTTGTTTAAATTATTCCTTTAAACTAAATTTTAAATTTGTGTCTACTAAAAGGGCGTATAAACATCTGCCAAGTTTTTCAGGTTACTTCACAATATTTTCTAATATTTACCCGTTCACTGCTCATAAGAAAACTACTTTTTTGAACGGTTGCCGGAAGGTATATAAGGATAATAAACTGCGTGAGGCTCCGGCAGAGTAGAATAGTACCTCCCACTGTACCAGGTGTCGTAAGAACCGACAGATGGCGGTATATCCATTCGAAACGGTGCAGCTAAAATGCGCAGGGCGGGGATGAGCAGCAGCATCCCCGTCGCGAAATCTGCGCTCTGATTGTCATGCTTGCCTGGCGCGGCATTACGAGACTTAATGGTTAATATGATGGAACCACGTTTTAAAGTCGTAAAAAAAGTAGATTACTTAAGATTTCATTATCTAGAAGCCGGTAAAGTCGGCAATGCATCTACAAGTCTTCGGTACTCCACTTGTAAGCCTCTTCCTCTTGCGCCTTTCTCTTGCTTTGGTGGTCGAAGTACTTGCGCTCGTATCCGTTGGAGCGGTCGACGCCGTCCCAGCGGTAGCCCGGTCGGATGTTGAAGCGGTTCGGCGGGAAATTGCCTTTGTACATAGGTTTCTCTGAAACAGATAATAAATCGTCATCCTCAGCCACATTGGAAGTCCACTGATGGACATAGACCTCCCTAAGATAGGAGGAATTTGTTTTGTATTTGCTTGCACTGGGAAAGCAATATGCCCATCCCCGCCCCGTGCATTTGACTACGCTGTTTCGGATGGATATACCCGATAAATGAACTTAATATATTTATAGGATGAATATACCTATAAATATATTAAGTTACTTGCATTACGGGCCCGATGGCGCAGATGGTAGTGATCCTGTCTTGTGCACCAGGGGTCGTGGGTTCGATTCCCACCCAGAGCAAATATTTATATGATGATATTTGTGTTTGCTCTGTGTATGGGTGTAAAATATATGTATTTAAGTAGTATATTTGTGATTCCTCTGTTGTCTGGCATTCGTAACACAAGTGCTTTAAGCGACTTACCACGGAGTCAGGTCAATGTATGAGATGTTGTGGGAATTTATTATTATTATTTTAAAAATACAATGTATGACTAATGACTTAATGTCTAGTGGCGTATTCTACCATCGGGCAAAACAGAAAAAGAGAGTATAAAATATAAAATCAAAAATAATATATAATTCATAAAAGTTATACACATACATTTTTTTAGTTATTAGACCTGGTCTATACACGCATACAGTCCGCGTGATAGTAAACCTTTCCGTTGCCTGTCACACTCGTAATATCACAAACTGCCGTGAGGTACCGGCAGAGTAAAATAGTACCTCCCACATGTCCAGCGGTAGACTTTTAATGGCTGGTATGATAATGATGAATATCACAAAGATATCACTTGTGCGTTGCTAACCTTCGTGACTTGAAGATATTATGTCACATTACCCAGTCATTACACTGCCTCTCTCACTCTTCAAACCGAAACACTGCTGTTAGGCGGTAGAAAAAGGTGAGAGTGCGGTAATAATGCGGTAGACGACCTTTGTACGAGGTCTTCATAGTCGTCCCCACAAAGGGCACTATAATACCAATTATCCTACAGACAAATTTAATACTATAATAAATCAAAAAAAATAAAGGATTTATAATTTTGTAACCTGTAATTTAATTCACTTAATTAAACTTCACACAACATCTCGAAAAAAGTCAATTAGAGCACGTAAGTGTTACAGACATAAGACAACAGAGGAATTAATATAATACTTAAATACACGCATTGAGCATGCACAGAGCAAAAACATATACCATGCTATAAATATTTGTTCTGGGTGGGGATCGAACCCACGACCTGTGGCGCACAAGTAAGGGATCACTACCATCTGCGCCATCGGCTCCGCCTGATACCTACTTTAATAATCACAATAATAGATAAATAAATACTCACCAGGTCCCAATTCCCCCTTCTCCCGCTTCTTCTCTTTAATATACTTCAGCATCGGGTCTCCATCCCTTTCAATCTGCTTGAGCGAGTGTTCTAAGTCCCTGTCGCCCTTGTGTCTGGCGAGCGGCTTGGACGACTCGTGCACGTAGTCCTGGAAGCGGGCTTCTTGTTGTTCTATTTGTTTCAAACTGAAAATAAAATGAATACATCAATATTTGAAGAAATTTGAATATCAGCATCAGTTCCTTCCTTGTTTGTATCTGGTGGCTCGTGTAAAGAACCTGCATTAAACTTCGTTTTAAGAATTTGAACTACCTAACCTACTTGGATAAAGAAAGTTTTTTTTGAGTTTACCTCCCTAGCCGTTAAAAAGTAATTCACGCGAGGTACATCTCATACAAAGGTCGTCTGCATTGTTATCTAAGTCACACCTATTTCTACCGCCAAATAGCAGTTTTCGAATTGCTGTGTTCCAGTTTTAATTGTGAGAGAGGTAAATAAATTACTAGGTTATGTGACATAACATCTTCAAGCCACAAGGTTGGCAAGTGATACCCTTGTGATGTTACGCCTACTATCCCGCAGACCGTACGCTTGTTTGTTGACCTGGTCTAATAAAAAAGTGAGTTTTTAGCAGTGCTTACGAATTACCCGCAGAGTTGCCTTTCCCGTGGGAATGTGGGGACATTATATAGCTTATCTTATTTGTTGATAATGAAACTTCCCATTAGTGTAAGAGGTTTTTGGGAATCGATCCATTAGTTTTGGAGTTTAATTGTTACAAACGTACAAAATAAAAATCCTGCTTACATAGTTCCGATGCAACTGTTATCGCTATAAGCAGTATATGAGAATAAGGTAGATTATATTATGTGGAAGCTCTTAAGAAAAACTATTGTTTACCGTTTAAAACTCTGCAACCAAGGGAGACGGGCGAACCAAGAGAAATGACAGAAGGGGCTTAATACGCATGCTACCATTTTCGAAAAAAACATATGTTTAATTTTATTTAATGTTTTTCCATTGAAACTTAATACTGAATCTATATCGCTATTCACACAAAAATATCTTTAAATATAAGAATTCAGTGACAGTTTTTGTCAGGGATGTATTTCTGAATACACTCATTTGCAAAAAAAACGGGCGGTATTGATTATAATTCTTTACAAAAATACGGTAAAAATGATTTCAATCATTTGTACATGTTACTGGCCGGTTTTAAAAATGCCGTGGTGTTTAAAATAGTACGTTCTAAATTCAAATTTTTGTTCGATGCTCGTTTTTACAGGAAACCACTTTTTATCCTACATTTTTGGTGCGAAGTTCCAAAAGATAATATCGGAGGCTTTTCGCGACCAATATACGCAGTCATCGCCTGGCTCGCGGCCCTAAGTTACTCCGTGAGCACAGAGTTGCCGAGCTTAGGTTTGCTCGAAATTGTTAGTCATGGACTCAAGACTGGAATAGGGTATTGTACTCCGATGAAGCCAGGATATCTCTGTTCGGTGAAGATCGACGTCGGCGAGTGCTACGAAGACGAGGAGAACGCTTTGCAGAGGCTTGTTTTCTAGAAATCACACCTTATGGAGGTTGGGGCTCCGTTATGTTTTGGGCAGGAATAAATTCAATGGATCGTACAGAGTTAGCCTTTATTGAAAACGGCTCATTGACTGGACATCGATACATAACCGAAGTTCTAATTCCTCATGCACAACTCGCATTGGCCGCTTTAGGCTAAGACTCAATTTTTATGGACGACAACCGGTCTGGTGATGTGGAAGTGTATGTACAAGAGGTCGGCATTCGTCGTTTGGATTGGCCAGCTCGAAGTCCCGACCTCAATCCTATAGAGCATGTCTGGCACGTTCTGAAACGACGCGTGGGTTCAGTACAACCGGCTCCGCAGACCATCAGATAGCTGAAGAATGTGATTACCGCGGAGTGGGAACGTATTCCGCAAGCAAGTATCCGGGATATCCTCGCTAGCATACCCAGACGAATTCAAGCTGTGATTTCAGCTAGAGGGGGTCACACTCGATACTAAACAATTATCTGCTTTTACTTTAAAAAAAAACAAACATAAACCTTTGTTAACTTTTACCACACGAGCATATGCACTACTAGCGAGCATACACTACTAGTGAACTTTAGCATTAAAACTTATAAATTGTATCAAAATTTTATGATAATACTGACGAAAACGATTATTTGCTTATTAATTTACAAAATTGCGAATGTATTTTTAATTTTAAGACAGTACAATAGTTTGCTAGTAGTTAATATAAAAAATGTGTTCCAAATTTATGAACATTAAACCATTTTTTTGGTTCAGGGCGGGTCGGCAAAATAAAGGTTGGGAAACGCATTTTTAATTGCAGAGAAGGAAGTCAAGAAATTTCATGAGAATAAAACAATAAACATACCCTTTACTCCATTTCTTATATTTCTCGTCAAGCTCCTTCTGTTTTTCAGCCTTCTCTTTTAACTTTTGCTTTTCTTCTGATGTTTCTCTGTTACCTGAAATAATAACGGATTACATAAGCATTAATCATCATTAATACTTGTATTGGAAAATATTGTTGAGTAAATGAAACATCATTGAATTTATAACTTAGTTATTTCTGTTTTCCTAGTCTATACTGTTATAGCAAAATAATTTAATATATTTTTGCCATCATTGTGTATTGTCAGAGACGAATTGCATTGGTGAAACAGATCGAGACATATTCGTGATGCAATTATGATGAGAAACACAATGAGTAACACAAGGCAACTTTAAAATAAAATTGAAATTAAACTTACTTTTCCTGGAGACAGCTTTAGCATTTCTTCCTGACACTTCATCAGTCATCTTTTTAAATGCATCATCCTCTCTCCTTCTAAATGCTTCGTTTTCTTCCCTCAGCTGCCTTGCATCCTGCAGACCAGCCAGTTTTCCTTCTAAAGTCCTTTCCATTTTCTTATTAGTTGGTGGTGGTCTGCCTCTGTCTGTAACATTCTTTTTACCTTTTCTTGGTGGAGACAAATCTGAGTCGCTATCATGTCCTCTCTTTCTACTTTTCTCAGGACTCTGTTTTCTAGATTTCCTTGGAGGTGACTCTGATTTCTTCCTACTTTTTCTTGGAGGAGATAAATCGGAATCTGATGATTGCCTGCTCGCTTTTCTATGCTTATCTCTCTGTTGTCTCTCAGGTTCTCGTCTGTCATTATGTCTATTTTGATTGATATATTGCTTTCTTTGAGCATAATCATTGCTTTGCTTTTCTCTACTTCTCTGCACGTCTGGAGACATTGAGTCTTTGCTCCTAATATATAATTGTTCTGCACCTTTTTCTTTGTCATCTCGACCACCCCATCTAGAAGGTTTTCTACGTGCTCCTGGTTTATGACTATCTTGTTTTCTAACAGGGGATGAACTAGAATCACGCCTTTTATCGTTTGATTTACTTTTCTTAGGTGACACTGCCCTACCTTTTCTGGGAGGACTTAAATCACTATCACTATTGTTACGTTGATTTTTTCTTACGTCTTTATTTGGTTTATCGGTTCTGTGCTTTGTACGAGGAGGTGACAAGTCAGAATCATCATTTCTGTCATGAGAATCTTGTTTTCTTGGTAGTGAAGCTTTACTTTTTCTAGGAGGGCTAAAATCACTGTCACTATTATTTTGCTGTTTCTTTTTAGTGGCCCTGTTATTTGCATTATCATTAGGCTTAATTCTTGGGGCTGATTGGTCTGAATTATTCTTTTGTTCATCCTCTGAATCACTGTACATTTTACCAAAGACAAGTTCATTTTCCTTCTGTGATTCTTTAATGTCTTGCTTTATTTCTTCTATCTGCAGTTTACTGTTAAATCCATCATCCTGGAAAACACACAAGGAAAGATAGATTGAGAATAAGAAACAAAAAATGTAATATAATGAAATATTGCTTATCAAATTCGAACTTTTAGTAAGCAGGCTTTAAAAAAATCTAAATACACAAAAAACCAGAATCACAACCTATCAAGAGACAAACTCTTAAAAGAAGTACAAATCTCCCGAACAAAATAATCTCCTGGGTGTTGCAGGCAGACCTATATACACAGCAGTCCTTAAAATTATTTATATTCATATATATATGATGGGACCGATAGTGCAGATAGTAGTGATCCTAGCCTGTGCACCAAAGGTTGTGGGTTCGATCCCCATCAAGAGCAAATTTTTATACTATGAATAATTGTATTTGTGTCTGATTGTTGTTCATATGTATCTAAGTATTATATTTGAAATTCTTCTGTTGTCTGATATCCATAAGGATAACTGATTTAACCTACTTATCTCAGAGTCAGGTCAATGTATGAGATGTTGTGTGTTAATTTATTTATTTATCTATAACTGGCATTAATCACAATGCATCTAATATTAGATTTTGAAATGTGATGTCACTGAATTTAGAATCCATTGTGCACCTTGTCACATTTAATCAAGCCTTTCATATGTAACATACTTTGTAGATGGCCCTTTTGTGAAACACACTAAGCATTGATTTACAAAAGAACAGTCTGCAACTCTAGATCTAATATTTCAAGCCTAGAAAGGTACCAAAAAGGTTCCTTATTTGCTTTTATTTTTTTTCCAAATAGCAGTGAAATGCAGAGCAGGTTTGAGGGGTGAGAGTGGCAGTGAAATTTTTGGGTATTGTCATACAATATTTTCAAGTTTGGAAACATGCTAGTTATATCCTTGTATCTATAATATAAGTGTCAATAGGCTGCAGTTGTGCTTACTATCATGTGGACTGCATGCTGGTTTGTTTGTTATAAATGCCCTATATGTCTACATATGGAGAAAGCTTTACAATAAATATTATAAAATCAATTAAAATTCCTACATTAACAAAAAATAATTATACCTGAGTTACCACTCTCCACTTTGAACTAGTCTTGAACTGTTCCAATTTCTTAACTTCCTCTGGCCTTTCATCAATGATTCCGGCCACTTGTGGAGCATCCTCACCCTGGTCCAGCATGTCCAGCTCATCTCCTTCTAGGGCCCGAAGCTTGGTTAAATCTATATCATCATCTATTATTTTAAATCTGCAAAAGAAAACATATATTGATGTTTTATAATGACTAACAAACCAAATTAAATATCACAGAAACAACATTTTTATTAGAGGTTAGTGTGATATTAAAAAAATATATTTTGGGTAAAAATAAACAAATTATTTCGTAAAAGTCTACGATAATACAGGGTTATACTATTTAGTGAGTTATTTTAATATTAAACCTTAGGCAAATATGTATTGCTAAAAATTAAAGTTAACATCAAATAGTTAACAGTTTGACGAAGTCACTTTGTTCTAAGGCTGTAAGCTAGAGTACACATATTTTTGTATTCTATAACTGATAAAAACTAAATGCTGACATTCTGGGCCTTCATAATTGTACAGTAACATTGGTAAATATACTGTAATCATAAAAATATAAACAAAAAAATAACACACTGCTCACCCTTTGCCTTTAGTCACTTTTTTCTTTTTCTTTTTTTTATCCCCTGAAGATCCACTCAGATATTTTTGCAAATAATTTTTTTGGTCAATATTTACAGCCATCTTATAATAATAACTATATAACTTTATTGCAAAAACAATATTTTTTGGGGAAAGCAGATTACAATACCTACACGCTGAAAATGACAAACGAATTGACTTGACATTGACGTGACGCGTAGGCTTGGGCAAAAAACATCGATATATCAAAATATCGATTTTTTTAGAACAATATCGATATAAATTAGCGATACTTTTTTCCGCAATATAAATGTTCGATATATATTCTCAGATATCAAAACTGATATATTTTTCAAGCTCTGCTATCTGCTCATACGTCACATCATGTTTTTGACCATTCCAGACCATCATGTTTGATTTGTTAAGAATCTTCAGTGTCATCTGAAAGGGTAGACTTAGTGGTAAATTTGGCTGTGCCAAATGATAGGAGCAGATTAACAGAGGAACACATAAAACAAAAAGTGCTTCTGATGTCTATATCAGACAAATACTGGTTTGAATAAAGTTTCTTTTTTATGTCGAGCCACTTGAAAAAACTAAAATTAAAAAACTTATGTTGAAACGGCCAGATGTGTATTTGTTTTTAAATTTCGATAATTTCTTGTGTGATATATATCGATGTATTTGAAAAATATTGATACTTTTTTCATTCGCCCATCCCTAGTGACGCGTTTGGAATTGAGACGTTCCGTTCTTTTCCGATGTCTATCAAATGACTTAAATGGCAAGGACTTAAAAAAGTCTCATTAATGGGTAAATACAGCTCCAGATCAACGTATAATATTCTATTAAAATTTTATAATCCACTTTCACTTCAAATGTTCGCCGTTTAAAATTAACGTCGATTGGGAAATTTTGATTTATGTTTGGGTAGACCTTTATTTTTCGAATAAACCAATTGCTGGACTATTCAGACGTCAATTCCAACCCCAGTTTATACTTATTTTGTATTTAAGTGTATATATACTTTATAACATTTTGGTGCATTCTACATTACAATAATATCTACGAAATAATTAAATATACTATTTGTCAAAAGTTTACATCCATTTTTTTACTGAAACACGGTATTCGAGATTTCGTTACTTCTATGTAGTTTACAATTTTACTATTATCATATTCTAGGTTGTTTAACACATTCATATTACACTATCATTTTTCACTAGTCACTAACACATATTATAAAACAAAGTCGCTTTCCGCCGTCTGTCTACCTCTTTGTATTCTTAGATCTTTAAAAATATGCAACAGTTTTTGATGCTTAATGTTTTTTTTTAATAAAAAGCAGAATGAGACATCCCTAGCTTAAAAAAATAATCTTTTACAAGATAAGACAACTATTTTGTTAATATCTAGCAAGTGAAATTTTAATTTGATCTATATTATTATATTTACGTTTAATATGGAACGAATAATGGATAAAATATATTATCCCATCAAAAACAATACTTGTCAAAAAAAACCAAGTCTCGCAATTCAGTTGTTCTGCAGTAAAAAGTTGTGAGATCCATGTAATACCAAGTCGGTTATTAATTTATTCAGTCTCTACTTAAGCGACTTTCTGTCTTAATACGTCCAGTCTCTAAGACCACGATCGTGGTCCATAACAATTGAAAATCAATTGTGTCTGGAATCTCCGTAGTTGAAGCATTAAGTTGTTACGTAATAATTAACAGCATCTTATAGTGACGCATATCGATATTAAAATTCTTTAATGTTTTATATAAACATATTGAGACTTGGCCATCGCACTAAATAATTGAATTTACATGTGTTTTCAGGCGATTGAATTTACACGTGTTTTCAGGCGATGGCCAAGTCTCAATATGTTTATATAAAACATTAAAGAATTTTAATATCGATATGCGTCACTATAAGATGCTGTTAATTATTACGTAACAACTTAATGCTTCAACTACGGTGATTCCAGACACAATTGATTTTCAATTGTTATGGACCACGATCGTGGTCTTAGAGACTGGACGTATTAAGACAGAAAGTCGCTTAAGTAGAGACTGAATAAATTAATAACCGACTTGGTATTACATGGATCTCACAACTTTTTACTGCAGAACAACTGAATTGCGAGACTTGGTTTTTTTTGACAAGTATTGTTTTTGATGGGATCTCATTTCTTTTTGTATATTGTAGACAGTTACGGATACAAAGCGGCGGCCGCCATGAGTTCAGACGCGGAACCGTAAGTACTGGTTTTTACCATTGCCGTTGTATACAAATTAGCGTTAATGTAGGTGTCTCCATGCTCGTCACAAGTATACACTTGTAACTCATCCCAATGCGCTACCACATACTCGATTATAGCAAGTCTAATAACGACGACTCAATATTCCCATACATAGAGAATGACAAAGAATGAAATAAACACGAACCATCACCAGGTATAGGAACAGCCCAGTGAGGACAAGGCTGATCATTCACATACAGTATTACTGAATCCATTGCGACTACCTACAAGTTAGATTGCAAAGTTATTTTTATGCAGAAATACGATTAGGTAATAAGAAATTTATAAATACTTAGGTACTTAAAGTATCAATATTTAATTTAAATTATTTATTCGAACAACGTCTAAATTGTAAGCAAATACAGTAAATTGTAAGCAAATAATATCAGTAAACCAATGAGAGTAGCCTTTAGTCGTCAAACTAATAATATAGCAATCGAAATTATCAATGAAAATCCCAAACTTATAGGTAAGAATTCTGGGCACATCCGAACAGCATTGGGTCGCTCGCGCGTATGAGCGCGGCTGCTGCTCGCTCGGCGACATTCACATGCGCACGCCCCGCCACTGTCCCCGCCGCGCCACTGTCCCCGCCCCGCACCCTCGCGCGGCGCGTAGCAACGGCCGTGCTAACTCGCTAGCGTCTATAATTATATAATAATTATATAACTATACAACCTTACGCACTCGTAATAAGTACGAATACGCACGTAGGTACGTTTTTTGCATTAATAAATAATTTAATACACGTGTTTTCATGACGGGAATACCGATTGGCTGTATGGGCTTAGTTTTTTTTTTGCGGTTTTTTTCTAGATTTTTTAGTTTTTCCTTGATTTATTCGCCAAACACTACTTACATTCCAAATTTGAAGCTTCTAGGTCTGCTAGAAGTGCCTTAGACTTTTGATGATCATGAGTCAGTGAGTGACAAAATTAAACAAAATTAAGAAATTTGACCCGTTATAATTCTTAAAATACTGGTCCAAATTGAATGAAATTTGAAATATGCGTGTCTTTACAATGCCTGCATGGTTACTGAAAATTTCAGTCTTCTAGTTTTATCCACAACGAAGTTACAGGGGATCGAAAATGGCCTGAATTGCTCCGAGTTGCTTCGAGAAAAGGATGGTACGGCCGTGACGCTTTTTTGCTCGACTTGGTGGGGGCACTGCCGTGCCCCCAGATTATTTTGATTTTTGTGATATGGGTGAGGCAAATAAAATAGAATTAGGTTGACAAAACCAATACGAAAGAGTAAAAGGTATTATTTATTTTCAGTAGATATTTATGTAGTTATTGTAATGTATTAAAATGTTTTTAGTTTACTGAACTCCTCATTAACTTCTATCACATATTTTTTTGAGGATGTTTCCGTTCAATTGAAATCTTCAATTTCATGGGGATGGTGGGTCATTTACGACTATGCAGACCTTAAAAGAACATATCTTTAAATTGCCTCAATTTTTTTTATTTCTGTCACAACCGCCAAATGCATTTCACTTATGTTAATATATTGTGTTATAAATTTAATTATTGATATAGTAAGTTTAGCATGCCATGTCCTGTGTAGGTATAAAAGTGTCAAATGCGTATGAAATTCTAGCAAAGAACGTTTCTCTTCAATATTTTTTGTTTAGACCATTACCAAAAATATACCATTGCTGACTTTTTTGTAGACTTTTTTAAGGTGTACAATAGCACATTATTGTCATCAATCTCGTCAAGATCAGGCAGCGTTTGTAATATTATCGCTAAAACATGTTTATTGACGACATCACATGGTAAAACTCTAAAATTATTATTAGTGTTCATTATACATATAAACCTTTCTGTTGAATCACTCTATCCAGTAGCGGACTAACAATGGAGCGGAACGGGCGGCCTGCTCAGTGTCTCGGTTTTGGAGGGAGCCCAAAATGTCTCAGAGTGCCCTGTTGTTCAAATCCTAAACAAGACTGAAAATGCCTTGTCTCTACATAATTTCATCACGATAAAAGCGCCACCGCCACTTTCAGACTTTTTATGCGGTACTAATCAGAAAGAGTCCAGGTCCCAATTGCGTGAACGAAACGAGACCGACGGTGTATATTTCTTCTGTATTTTTTGGTATATCCTGATTATAATCAAGGATACAGGTCTACAACAAAAATGCTGTCTGGATATTTCCAACTGATTTCTATGTATTTAGGTGTTCAGAAAACAAAAAAAAAATACTCAAAAAAATCCAGAACATAAGATTTTTTTACAAAACGCACAATTTTATTCCAAAAAATGGATTTTTTGGGCTTAAAAGGGATTATCTTGTAGTATAAATGATAGGTATAATTTTATTTTGATTACTGTTTTAAAATGTTTACAGGACATAACTATCATTAATTTCTCAATAAGGAACACCCTGTTTCACCTACATCATCAAGTATTAACATGTTGTAACCTGAACGTGCGCGCTCCGATAGTGTAGAAGTGGCGCGGGACAATTACGTGTTCACTCGTCATTTTTTTATAGATTTTGGTTCAATTCAGTGCAATGTCGTCTGTGCGGAAGTGTGTGAACTCTTAGGACAGTTTCTGTTACATTTGTGGCGAATATATGACATTAAAACAACAAGTTAATATTACGGACTTTGTAAAAAAAGTATACTTCGCGTATTTCGGCTTCAAACTTGGAGATCAGGATAAAGTATGGGCACCTCATAAAGTCTGCAAACGATGTGTTGAAGACCTTCGAAATTGGTTTAAGGGCAATAACAAAGACCCTAACTACAATCAAATCGTCAAAAGAATGTTAAAAGCATTTCAAGCTTTAGGTTGCTTAATGAGTTTAAAAATACATTTTCTTCATTACCATCTCGACTATTTTCCAGAAAATTTAGAAGTGAGTGAAGAGCAAGGTGAACGATTTCACCAAGATATTAAGGAGATAAAAAGATACCAGGGAAGATGGAGTGTCTCAATGATGGCAGACTACTGTTGGACGCTTCAAAAGAGACCTTCCAGATGCTTTCCACAAGCGAAAATGTACCAAAAGGAGTCTCACTGGGAAAAAGAAATTGTTTAATGCTCACTAATTAATGTATTTAAGATGAGAAAATAAGTTTTTGAAACGCAATAAAAATTACTTGATTTAAAAATATATATATGTTCATTTTAAGATAATAACTTGTTTCGCATAGACACCACCTACATTGCCAGAAAACGTGACGAACTAGGACAATATAAAAGTTATTTTCAAATTCAGCACACCCAAAAAAACCAAGACAGCTCTCAACTTTGTTTTTTCTGCAGACTTGTAATGCATGCTTTATCATTTCTTAAACGCAACATGGTTCATCAAAAAGATTAAAATTTAAAGTGGTGTAGGTTGTGTTAATGGTAGATAACATGTTTCTCAAATTAATAACCTCTATAGAATTCTAAAATATCATTAGGTAAGAAAAATTAAAACTCATTTTACTGCAACGTTACTATTTATTTATCAAGAAATATAAGAATTTCGGAATACGATCAAATCTGTTTTAGTAAATAGGTCAATGACATAGTTAGTTGTTTGGATAAATCAAGGTTTCTTCGAAAGCTGGAGATCCTATTGGTTTTGCTGGTTACGCCTATTTTCCTGATCTTGCTTGGACTTCTGCTCTTCTCCGGTATGATCTTCGTTCTTGTCACTATCGGATCTCTAGAATAGAATAAATTACACAGTGAATATTCAGCGACCTTCTTTATCAGACGTTAAATCCAGCGTCAGCAAAGGCATGATCGAGCAATGCTCAAGAGATTGGAAATTGGTGGAGACCGTCAAGTGCGTTCCGTTCTCTCAAAGGCGTTTTTAAAGGATCTCGTCATATTAGGATACTTGCTCCGAGGAGGAGATGTCGTAATAGGTACTGATGTACTAGAATCGACATATGGCGGTACATCGTAAATAAATCAAGACGGATATGGGCAAAAGCATTCCTGTCGGGAAGCTTCACTCTGCGGTTGTCACCATACCTGCCCAGCGAGGCAAATCTTGGCAAATTATCTTTCTTTGTGAGGTTTATATTAATGTTATTATTGCTTTTAATTTATTGCAGGTTTTTAAGTATAATTATTTGATATAAAGTGGCGCCTAACTCCGTAAAGGTTGCGTGAATAAGGTAACCTTTTTGGTTTGGGGAATGTTATCAAACAAAAATATATACTTACCAGATAATCCCGCTGTAAAATCAATATACATATAAAGTTAAAATTGATTTACTAAAATAGTTAAATAGGTCGAAGATTTCAGGGCAGATAGGCAATACACTGGTAGAATTAGTATGTGAGTACTTTGAAGGTCCGCTCAGGTATTTGTTAGCTTGGAGGTAGGAGGGTATCGTAAAAGGCCACACTGATAAATAATTATCCTAAGCATGGCTTATATACATCAGGTCGGGATGGGTAGCCACGAAACAACGTATTCCACGTCTGCCCGAGCGTGGAGTTGTGCTTGAAGAAAACAGAATAAGAAAAATCTATACACCCATCGCCATAAAATCTGTGTGCGGGGAACTTCACTTATTATTTTGTTGGATGAAATATAGCCTTTTGTTAAAGTTCAATCTGTAAATGCGAAATTTCAGCAAATACCACTCGTTGTTGTTGTTGCAAGAATTGTGGGCCTTACTCTATCAGAAGTCAGCCAAATGCTAACCTTCGAACCAGGTAAAAAGACAATAAATAATAACCGACCAAAGATCGTGCCGATCAAAAACTATATCTAAAACATACAGCAAAAAATTTTAGTCATACCTGGTATTGAGAGGAGTATTTCTGGAATTAAAAGTTTCAGTAAGACAGACATTTTTAGACATTCAAACATTTTTATACAATGATGGTGGCGAACAAGTGTACGGTTCGTCTGATTTTAGTGTTTATCAAAGCTCATTGACACCGGTAACACCAGGAGTGTCGGTTACGCGTTGACGATACTTTAAAATAATATATTAATATTTACATTCTCTGTACCACTACTCTGTAGGGTGCATAATATAAAACTACGTCTAAAAATAAATAATAAAATAAATTTAATATCATACCTGGTATTTGGATTTGTAATACTGAAATAAAGAACGTATTTAATAATATTTATTTTGAGTATATAATCAAAGACATATTTGTGTTATATGGTGACAGTAGCAAGCAGGCATACGACTCGCCAGATGGCGTTTACCGTCAAAGCCTATGGACACCACCAACACCAGAGGTGTCTCATACGCGTTGCCTCATCCGGTTGTTTTTTGTTTATGTTATGTTATTGTTATGAAATTATGATAACAGTTCTACCTCTAGGTTGTTTTTAAAAGCCTATTTATTTAGTTAATAGTTGGTATACGATGTGTCAGTACTCATTAGGATGTGGCAAACAATTCTCACTTCATTCTATCAGGGGCCATCATCAGGCATACGTACTTCCGGATGTTGTACATAGACAATGAACTATAGCCAATTAAGGATTGGACTGAATAAAACGTAAATAATAAAAAAAACTCATACCTGGTATGGGGAGGAGTATTTCTGAAACGAATTAGATATTTATTAATATAATACAACAGAATATAAAGCAAAAAAATAAAAAAACTACAATAGAATATAAAGCTATTAATAAAAATAAACTTAACGCCATACCTGGTATCTACTGTCGGAGTTCTGAAATTAATAAAACATTTATTAAGTCTTAAATACTAATTAATCATATATATTTTTTATCCAATAAATGGTTGCAAGTAGACATAAGGCCCGCCTGATAGTATTCCTTTAGCTTGTGGATTCCAACTATACCAGTAATGTTACGTACGTTTCGCCAATTCTTTAATAACTTATTTATTTTCTCTGTGTCACTACATTGGTACTTAACACATAATCAAGACAATACTAACTACTATCTCAAAGAACAATACACACAACTACAAAGATCAGACAGACTATAAAACTATGTAATAAAAATAAAATAATTATTATTTAACAAACCTGGTATCTACCGCCGTAGTACTGTAATTAATAAAATATTTATTAAATGTTTATTTTAAGTAATGGATTAGATAGAGATATTTTTATGATGTAGCCGCCAGGCTGATTGTGCTTGGCACGGTAACCCATTTGCTTTTATATCTTATATTTAAATGCTAGCAACACCTGAGGTCTCTCATGAGCATTGCTAATTTTTTTACAACCTACAAAACTCTGTAGGTTGTGGCATACAATTTTGGCCTCACTCTATCAGGAGTCATAATCAGAATAACTACGAGATAAACTACATCTATAACAAAAATTTTAACAAAATTTAATCGCATACCTGGTCTGGAGAGGAGTATTTCTGAAATTATAATTATATTTATGTTTAGTTTATGTAATAGAACATACATTTTTTAAAATAATGTCGGTAAGGATTTAGGTACCTAAAGCTAAAGGCTATGGACGGTATCAACACCAGGAGTATCACAAATGCATTGCCGAATTTTTTAAACCTATTTATTTTTCCTGTGTCACTACTCCGTTATGCCGTGAGGTACCGGCAGAGTAGAATAGTACTTGCGAATGCACCAGGTGTCGTGAGGGGCGACTAAGGTACGAGAACTGATAAATAGCGGTATATTTATCCGAAACAGTGCAGCTCAAATGCATAACAGCATCCCCGTCGCGAAAGCTGCGCTCTGCGAATGCCAACACGCTTGCCCAGGGCGGCAATTATGGGCAAAATTCCTCCTTTCTTAGAGAGGCCTATGCATTTACTAACGTTAATATTCGAGGTCTCACTCTATCAGGAATCATAATCCGAAATAATTAGTTACGAATAATATATAGAAACAAAAATCAATAGCCGATCTAAGATCGGTCCGAATGTAGAGCTATTTATAAAAAATTTAGTAACTGTCATGTAACATCATACCTGGTATCTACTGTCGTAGTTCTGAAATAAATAAGATATTTATTTAATTTTTAGTTTAATGAATAAATCCTAGACATCATGTTTTATACGATGGCAGGCAGGCACACGGACCGCCTGATGGTAGGTTTTTACCTATAGACGTCTGCAACGCCAGGAGTTTTAAATACGTGTTGGCGGATTCTATATAACGTATTTTTTCCCCTTTGTACTCTACAACTCCATAAAGAATAACAAATAATTGACTCTATCAGGCCTTACTCTATCAGGGAATAAAGCTGTTTATAAAACAAATGTCAAGGAAATTAGAAAACAAAACTTCATACCTGGTATCTACCACCGTAGTTCTAAAATTAATAGGATATTCAGTGAATGTTAAGTTTGAGTAATTAATCCGAGACATATTGTTTTATACGATGACAGTGCCAAGCAAGCATATGATCCGCTTGATGATAAACTTAAACCGTTATAGTTTGTGGACACCATCAACACCAGCAGTGTGATGATATGCGTTTCAGATTCTATAAAATCCTATTTATTATCCCTATGTCACTACTTCCTACTTGTAGCAAATATTCAAGGCCTCACTCTGCCAGGCGCCATAATCAGACCTCATTTCAAATCACATTAACAGCAAAAAAAAGAAATGGAAAAATAATATTTAACGTTATACCTGGTACCTGGCGCCGTAGTTCTTAAGTTAACAATAAATTTATTTACTGTTGACTTTCAGTAATTAATAATATATATATATTTTAACTGTGATGGCGGTAGGCAGGCTTAAGGTCCGCCTGATGTTAAATCGTTAACCGTAGCCTATGGACACCTGGAGCACCAGGAGTATCACATATGCGTTGTAGATTGTTAAAAAATCTATTAATTTTTCCTGTGTCACTACTCCGTAAATAATCTAATTAGATTCGAATTATAAATAGACAAAAAACAATAGACGACAAAAGGTCGGACCTAATATAGAGCTATTTATAAAATAAAGAAAAGGAAAACGAAAAATAAAGTCACATAATACCTGGTATTTATCGGCGTTGTTCTGAAATGAATAAGACATTTATTTAATATTTAGTTTATTGTAGCCGTGAGGTACCCGCATAATATCTCCCTCTTACGACCCTGCGTAAGAGGTGACTAAAGTACCAGAACCAACAGATGGCGGTATATCCATCCGTATCAGTGTAGCTCTAATTTGATGATGATAGATAACAAGATGATATTTAATCTTCAGTTTAGGTAATTAATCATAGATATTTTTTATAGTGTGACGGTGGGAAGCACGCTCACGGCCCGCCTGATGTCAAACCGTTTACCATAGCAGCAGGAGTGTCATATATGCGTAGCAGATTGTTCCAAAACCTATTCATTTTATCTGTATCACTACTC
>JACJUM010002842.1:4665335-4866088 GCA_020976665.1 Heortia vitessoides
ATCATATAAATGTTGGGCCTGGTGGGTCGAAAACGAAGCCCTTGGTCTACAAGATACCAAACAATAGCCGACTAAAGATCAGACCGAATATAAAACTATGTCTAAAAATTAATAAAAAAAAATATATCGTACCTGGTTTCTGGCTTCCTGTTGGTTATCCTGAAATAAATAACATCTTTATTAAATCCTAAGTTCGATTAATTATTATCATAGACATTTTTATACGATGACAGGGGCATGCAAACATACGACCCGCTTTATGGCCCTGGCCTTTGGGCGTCAACAATTTGTACCAGGTTAAGTTGTACCAGGATTAGCAGTACCGGAATGTCACAGATACGCGTTTACATACACATCCTTAAATATCTATATATTTTTATTTTAACCACTTTTTCGTAATGTTGCATACAATTTGGCCTCACTATATCAGGAACCATTATCAGAAACATTTAAAATACATTTTACGTCGTACTTGGTATTTTATATTGTACCTATGAAATTAAAAAGACATATATTAAATCTTAAGTTACGTAATCTTTCCTAAAGGAAATATTTATAAGATGACAATTGCATGCCTGTTCGCCTGATATGTGTATTCAACGTAGCATTCAGACGCCAGTAACACCGGGAAGAACTCAAATGGGTTAGCATTTGTTTATAAACCCATTAATTTTCTTCGTGAGATGAGACACATAATTTTTGTTGCAATCCTTCAGGGGTCATGATCGGAGATACATTTGTAATTTATACATAGACAAAGAACAATAGCCGACCAAAAATCGGATTAAATGAAAAACTGCGTTTAGAAATTTACAGCAAACATTTAAAAATTATAATTAACTTCATACTTGGTTTCCATTGTAGTATTTCTGAAATAAAAAGAAGATTCTAAATCTTTTTCTATATTTATTACTTATAAACTATATTTTCCCGTTAAAGACGACTTTGTGCATTCTTATTTGCCATTTAAAACCCTACAACTATCTGCTTCAGAGTTGCAATTGAAATACGCACGTAATTGTTTTCGGATTTTTTTTTGAATCTTCAAAGTTAAAGGACTTTAAGTAAAATAATTTTTCAGCCGGCCTGATGGTTAGCGTTTACCGTTAAGCCTAGGGACAACAGCAGCACCTAGAGTGTCACATACGTGATGATTCTTTGAAAAACTGTTTATTTTCCCTGTCTCTCTACTTTTAGGGTGGAGGGTGTAAAAAACAATGTTGACCTTACTTCATCAGGAGCCATTATCAGAAATACTAACTTTCGAATCTTGTATGTGTACAAAGAACTATAGCCGACCAAAGATCGACTAAGGTGCCAAAACTGTCTGATGGTACATCCACCCGAGACAGTGTAGCTCAAATACACAGGGTGTCGCCACCGCCTGCCCAGCGCGGCAAATATGGGCAACAAAAACCTCCTTTTTTGGTAAGGCCTATGTCCAACAGTGGACTTCCAATGTCTGTAATGATGATGAAAATTGGGCCGAATATAAAACTATGCAGAAAAATATAAGAAAAAATATTTTTGGCGTCATACCTGGTAGTAAGAATCGTATTTCTGAAAATAATAAGTTTTGAATTAAAATTTTAACTATAAATAATTAATTATTGTCTTTTATTATTTATTGATCGGAGTCTATATACGCCATCGACACCGGAAGTGTTACATATGCGTTGTAGATTTTTTAAAATTATATTTATTATCTCACTACAAGATAAATAATCGAGGCCTCAGTGTTTAATGATAATGGCGACAATGAAAAATGTTATCAGGATATGAACAATAGCCAACCAAAGACCGAACATAATATGAGTAAACCTCTGTGTAAAAAAATAAAGTGTAAAAAATACAGAAAATTTCTATCTAAAAAATCTTAATCTCATACCTGGTATGGGCCGGAGTATTTCTGAAATGAATAAAATATGTATTAAGATAATAATTCAAACGTGTTGTAGGTTTTTTAAAATCCCTATTGATTTTCTGTGTCACTCATCCGTATGATTCTTTGCAACACGAATAATCTCGATACTCAATTATTTGCTACACAAATAAGCAATGTCTCATTCTATCGGGGGTCATAATACAAAATACCTACTTTTAAACTATTAACTAGATATTTTACTAGTATGAATACTAAATTTTTTTTAGTACGATGACTTTAGCAACCAGGCATATGGGTCCTATTTATACCTTGTTCCACTACTCCTTAGTATGTAACAAACAATTAGCCTCTGTTTATCAGGAGCCACTAGCATAAATACCTACTTTGGAATCATGTACATGGACAAAGAACAATGACTGACTAAAGATATAATATAAAATTACGCTTTAAAATAAATAAATAATGTATTTTATGACTTACCTGGTATCTGGAGTAGTAGTTCTGAAATAATAAGATATTTATTAAATCGATAGTTTATTTCGTTAATAGTAGTATTTTTTATACTATGACAGTGGGAAGAAGGCATAAAGACTGATGTTAATTCCTTGTGGGACATAAGGAATTAACATTCACTACTCCAAAAAACAATAAAGTAAAGGTAAAAAACAATTTTGGCCTCGCTCTATCAGGGGCTCTCATCAGAAATACGTAGTGTGGAATCATGTATATAGACAAAAAACTATAATTGACCAAAGATTGGACTGAATATAAAACTACGCCTAAATATAAATAACACAAATTGAAAGAATAATTTTAAACACTTAAACTCATACCTGGTATGGACCGGCGTAATTCTGAAATTAATAAGATATGTATTGAGTCTTAACTTTAATTAATTAATCATACATATTTCATTACATTCAGTTAGATTTAAAAGGTAAATTCACACATCTCATACATTGACCTGACTCTGTGGTAAGTCGCTTTAAGCTTAATAATACGGACATCAGATAAAAGAGAAATTACAAATATAATATTTGAATAAATTTTTTTAACACCCAGACACAGAACAAACACAAATATCATCATATAAATATTCGTCCTGGGTGGGGATCGAACCCACGACACCCACATAAGATAGGATCACTACCAACTGTGCCATCAGGCCCGTTTAATGGAATCCATATAGGATAGTGCGCATTCAAATGCATTACGTGAACCCCGATACTACACACATATATAGAGCACGCTTTTAGCATTGTCCAGTTCTGCTGCGGCTTGGATGAGATACGGCACCGTTCTTTGAGGTAATTCTGTTGTTACACCTGCTGCATCTATTCTTGCAATAGTCCACCATATGCATTATAGTGCTAGCCGGACGTAGTCATTTGTAGTATGTTGTAGTTATTCTCTCAGTTAAAATTAGGCATTTTCAGTGATTAGTATATACGTTTCTGAACTATGTTCTTATTTCAAAAAACATGTTTTTTTTTTATATAGAAATTAAGATAAAGAAGGCCGGAATATGTCATGTTAATGAGAACATACTTTAGTAGTACTTGAAGTTAATTATTATAATACATTAACCTTATTTATAAATCGTGCGTACTACATGGATATAAAACTTTTTGAATCAATTGAGAACCCTTCAAGAAGGAAAGGGTTCTCAATTAGGTTAAAATAAATTAGTTTCCAATTCTAAATACTAAAATGTCAAAAGAATAATTCGGAAATAAATAATATTATATTGTATAAATAATAATCCTCTTTTTATTTCATAATATCCAGTATGTTATGTACTGCCATGTTATAAATATATGGTAATGAAAAAAAAAATTAATTGACATACCTGGTATGATGATGAGGAATCGTAAGCCTAGAAAGAGTAAGATATTTATTAAATATAAGCTTAGGTAAAAAAAATGTATTTCATGACTCTCAATTAAGAAAAAAATAGCAGTTTCATTCTAATTTTGGACTCCCGTTATACCCCTTTAGGGGCTAAAGTTTTAAATATCCTTTGTTAACGCTCTCTTACGTTATATATATACCCGCCAGCAATATCAGAGGTGTCCTATACGCATTGCTGATTCTTTAGAAACCTTCTTAAGAAATGGCAAACACTCTTGGCCTTCCTTTATCAGGGTCCGCCAGAAATCAGAAATAACTACTCCTGAATCATGTGCATAAAAAAATAGCCCCTATAAACATCGTACCTGGTATCTAGCATTGTTATTCTGGAATTAATAAAATATTTATAGATATTATTAAATCTGAGGCTTAAGTAATAAATCATAGACATTTTTATATACGATGACGGTTGTTATTAATAAATAAATTATAATAATAAATTCACACAACATCTCATACATTGACCAGACTCCGTGGTAAGCACTTGTGTTACGGACGCCAGGGAACAGATGAATTACAAATATACTACTTAAATACATATATTTTATACCCAGACACAGAAAAGACACAAATATCATAATATAAATATTTGCTCTATGTAGGAATCGAACCCACAACCTTTGTCAAACAAGATAGGATCACTACCACCTGAGCCATTGGGCCCGTCAATTGGCTACGCGGTTGGCCTGATGGTTAACGATTACCGTAGGCTATGGACGTCAGAAAAACCAAGGGTATCTCATACACAAAATAAATATGATTATTATCTTTATACATACAAATTACGTGTCACGGTATTTGTCTGGGATGAACTTCTAATACTAAACCGATTTCTTTGCTTACAGTCTATAGTTTGATCCAACTTGGAGATAGGATACTTTATATCTATCCTATCTATTTATAGTCGCGATATTTTTTTTATGATAAACATAGCTATACGATAAACATAGTTAAAACCGGACTACGTCTGTGAGGTCAACTAGTGAAGCATATAATCCTGGGCTCCCTATCAGTACCACCATCAGAAATACCTACTTTTGTATAGGCAAGTTGTTTTTTGTCGACCAAAGCCGGCCATCACCACTGCTTGATGACTCCTAACTAATGGTACAATTTAAATTTTCTCTTTGACCCAGATTTTGTAAACAAATTTAGTTTTAAGATCCGTCTGGTGCCGTGAGTCTAGGTTAAAAGTAGTCTGCTCTAGAACCTATTTGCTTAAACAACAATTGCGAGCCATTCGAGTTATCGGTCGGTTGAATGAAAATATATGCTATTTACAATAGCATATAAAAGTTCAATTTGTTTTATCTAATAGTTTGATTAAAATCATGTCATATTTTTCTTTTAAGAAGTATAATATGTTCAATGAATCTTACTGTTTCTTAATGGTAGTATATAGACATCAGATGAAGTTGGTAGTTGGATAGCTATAACATCGTGTCTGTATACAACACAGATTTTATATTTACACTAAATTAATGGCCCGTATCACGTCTCTGCGCATAAAATATAATAAGTTGTTTTTTGTCAGCAGTTTGGCATATTTTAAGTCCAACGTTACGGCTACCTTTCAGCAAAATTACGAATTAATATGTCTGTAAAAAACCTTTTATAAATTATGCAACAATTTCATCTTCATGGGTGGCTTCAAATTGATTATCTGTGTAACAATTTGACATTTAAATTTTAGTATGTAATTACCGACAACGTTCAAGAGATGGCGCTGATTTTTCAGCATAAAACAAAGAATACTAGAAAACGTTCCACGTATCTACTAAGAAAAGATGGAGGTTCGAGTATCCCCTGAAACCTAAGCTGATATTTATAAAATCCAGCTTATTTTAATGCATACTTTTGCTTATTTCAAACCCCTAAAGCTATGTAAAAAAAATACTTTATGACCGAATGAAAATTTACCGATGATGCTGGGGGTATCTGAAAATAAAATTAAATAATTTAATTGTAAAAACTGACATAGATATAATTTAATGCCTATTAGTGGCAATTAATATGAACTGTAATTAATGTTGTCAAAGAAAAACCGCAAGAGGCGTGTCTAAAATTAAGGGTATATATTAATTTTATGTTTAAAATAAAAAAAGTCACGCCAATTTTTGTAATATGAATTAGTAAAGTCCTAAGTTTTTCTAAGGTGTTTATTTTAATAAATCATCCACAAAAATTTTTGCATTTATTGACATGAAAAATTTTTTTTCTCTAATGCGTAAAGCGCCAAAAATTCGTATGAGTACCATTATATTTCTGCTTCAAATACTACTTTGTACTAAGTTGGCAAAACAAATAAAATAAAATAAATAAACAGCATAGGATAATCACCATAACCTATATAGACTTGCATTCCATTTAATTTACATCTGGGGTATGACTTTAAAAAACGAAAAGTATAAATTATCAATTTATATCGCCACAAAAGTATATGTTAAGTTTCAGAAAACCATTAAGGTTTTAATAAAATAAGTTTGCTAACTAAATCACTGTTCACTTTAAACTGTGTCGTTGATATTACAAACCAGATAGTTGTGCGTTTTGCGTGCATGTTACCCAGTAATGTACCATTTTTTTCATGTTACGGAGCTTTGTAAATACATATATGACGGTAAAGTAGACTTACATAAGAGAATCTTAGAGCCTGAAACAATGGAAAATAATTTTATAATATACTGACATTCTTTCAAATTGTAAGTAAAACTGAAACATCCCATGTTGATCTAAGGGCTAGGTGTGCTTTAATTTCTAATTCTTATAAGATTCCACAACATCCTATATATCAACCTATTCCTTGATAAGTAGCTTAAATCACGTGTATTTCATATAGACAACAGAGGAATTACAATTGTAATACACGGTTTATCCTTGGTGGGAATCAAATTCACGACACCTTACAAACAAGATAGGAACACTGCCAAATGCGCCATCAAGCCAATTTGGTTAAATCAGGTTTTGAAGACATCTTTCTTATAAATAGAATAACAAACTGTCCCAATAGGATCCTAAGGTAGTGTCTTCAGTAGATTGATTCACATTTGGGAGTAGTTTTTACAAAAAGTGACCAGCACTCCATTCCATTGTAACTATATATAAGATTATGTACTAATCCATATGGATATAAGTAGACAACTTTTAGAGAACAAAACGATTATAATCATGGGAATAAGTTACTTTCTTCTTTGCCTTGAGAATAGAACAGTACCTTCTCCAGTTGTTGTAAGACTGGACTGTAACGACTAAGGCATCGGAATCGATAGATAGCGGTATACCCATCCGGATCAGTGTAGCTGAAACGCACAGGGCGGGAATGGACAGCAGCGTCCCCATCGCAAAGCTACGCTCTACGATTGCCAACACGCTTGCCCCGCGCGGCAATTATTGGCTCGAGTGCTGATTTATAGGGCTCATATGATGATAATGTTGTGATTGAACTGCGCTATTTTGGGTGGATATGTTGTCATCTGTCGGTTCCAATAGCCCAGTCACCTCTTACGACGCCTGGTTCACATGGAAGTACTATCTACAACGCTGGTACAACGTTTATAAATACAAATGCAATACGTAAACTGGCACATATTTAACAAATCTGCTCACCCCGAGATCGTGGTATCTTGAGTAACTCTGTAAACAACGATAAATGTGAATATTTAGTAATTAATTACAGAAAACATTATCAATGCATAACAAAAGATATTTTCGGTTTTATTTTCAGTGAAACTAAACTAATAAGTCAAAAATGTATTGATTAAATAATACTTCTATGTCATTGTAATTACTTATAAAGAGGTAACTTTTTAAATATACTCACTTTATATTTTGGCGGATCCTTTAAAAAAAAGAAAACAGATGTTAATATCATAAAACACAAATAATTTAATGTTAGAACAAATATTGTTAATGAATACTTACATATGACACTTTGAGAACCTACACCAAAAATATATAAGTTATTATTACAAATATAAATTAAGTTGAAGCACTTACAGATTTATTAAATCATAAATATAAACTAACCTATCTATCATGTTGGATCAAACTAGCAAAATTGTTTCAGTAATTACGAAGTTCATCTCGGAGAAACATTGTGACATGTAATTTCTGTATATAAAGATCTGAAAGATAAGTATTTAGAATATTCCACTTACGCCTCGGCCTCGGTATTGCTAAAAATAAATAAAAACGAATTATTAATTGATTGACTCCCTTTTAATTGTATGAAAATATAGGAGAGGAAAAAAAACCCCTTCTTCTTCTTCTTCTCAAATCAAGCAAGTGGTTCGCTTGATGGTTAACAAAGAAACTTCAGGGATTAGCGACATTCGATACAAATGCTAGTAAAATTTAAAGCATTATTGTGTCTTAGTTCATTGCAAGTCTAAATTTTACCAGACTATTGGTAGAGTCGAACGATGATAAAAACAAGTCCATACGCAAAATACGTATATTGGTAGGAACTCCGCATAATATCGTACGGTATCTTACTTTTAAAAGAGTTATAAATATGGTAAATGAGATTTGGAGTCAGAACAATGCAAAAGAAAAAATAATCATGTTCGAGATTCTGAAAGCAGAGGAATACGCATATGAAGAGGAATCCCTCGTATTTGAGGGGAAAATTTTATCGAGTGACTCTACGTGTTGGAAGACATGTAAAACGAAAGGGTTCTGGTCAAAAGCCGGTAGAAGACTGCTCAAGATAAATCATTGTACAAGTCTTCAGATGGGGAGTCTACCTTGGATTCTAACTATGCTGTTAAAATGATAATGATATTGATGATATATTTTTAGAGGAGGAACGAGTATGATATATTACTCGAATTACTTTTTTGACTACATCAATATACTAGGATACTAACCGAAGACAGATAATCCAATTGTCTAGACAGAGAGTCGAACTTCGCGCCCTGGGGAATATATATTTATGTAAATCATAATTATGAATAAACTAAACCCTGGTAACATTGGGGCTGACAATGTAGAATAGTATCTCCCTCTGTCTAGTGGGTGACTGATGTACCGAAACCAGCAAATGGCGGTATATACACCTAATATTGTGTGGCCAAATTACAGCTAGGCTCGCTTGCTCAATTCTGAAATTATAGGAAAATTTTCCCCCTACGCTTAAGTCCACCAGTAGATGTTCTATGTTTGCCATAATGATGATGGTAACGTGTTTGGATGGTAATTAAAATTTTTATGTTTTATTAATGACATGCAATAATGAAAAATTTAAATCTGTATCTGATAATGCCACACTTATAAGAATTTCAATAATTCAGATATGTTTTTGTTATTTTAAATGTATATTAGGATTTTTTTTCTTGTTCTTATGAAGTTTTTTTTTTGCAAATTTACCTTGTCAGCGTAATTTAACGAATATTTTTGAGCTTGGTTATTGCGGTTATAATAATTCCTCGTTTGGTCGTTATATCTGTAGCGTTGATTTCTTCCCTTGTAATTGCCATATTCATTATAATATCGGTTTTGTTGCTTATATCCTGCGGTGTATTGATTATCATATTTGTTATGGGATTGTTGTCCTGCCTCATGGCTACCATCATGATGTTGATGATTATTATGATGGTGGTCATTACCGTGGTTATGACCACGCCCTTCATAACCTTCATAACCTTCCTCGCTGTCGTCATTTCGATGATCATAATTCTGACCTTGTTCTCTATATTCGTTGTTTGAACCATATTTGTAATTTCCTTCGCGTTGTCCCTTACTTTCTTTACTAGAATCATCCCTGTCATTGTTCTGACTCTTCCCCCTGTATTCATAGCTTGAATCATCCCTGTCGTTTTGCTGCCGTTGTCCTCTGTTTTCATAGCTAGCATCATCCCTGTCGTTTTGCTGATGATTTTCTCTATTTTCATAGCTAGAATCATCCTTGTCATTATCTTGATATTGTCCTCTGTTTTCATAGCTAGAATCATCCCTGTCGTTTTGCTGATGATTTCCTCTATTTTCATAGCTAGCATCATCCTTGTCATTACCTTGATATTGTCCCCTGTTTTCATAGCTAGAATCATCCCTGTCGTTTTGCTGACGATGTCCTCTATTTTCATAGCTAGAATCATCCCTGTCGTTTTGCTGACGATGTCCTCTATTTTCATAGCTTGCATCATCCCTGTCGCTTTGCTGATAATGTCCTCTATTTTCATAGCTAGAATCATCCCTGTTGTTTCCCTGGCGCTGTGCACTTCTCTGCCTATAATGCTGATAATCAGAGCTATCATCATCGCGATCATGGCCTTGTCCCTTAGAATTCCTGTCTTTAGCGCTGTCTTCACTGCCATAGTTGCTGTACTTGTTTCTCAATTTTTGCCCATCCTGGTCATCTTGATGGGATCTATATTTGTATTTATTTTTTTGACTTAAGTTTTCTGCACTTTCGGAATCGGAACGGCCTTTTTGTTGCAAATACCGACTTACATAGTTTTCTTCTTCGCTGTAGTTATGCTGTAACAATAATATATCATAATTTTTAAGAGATTTTTAATGGAGTTATGAACTTGTAGCTTTTTATTAAACATTTACTTTAAGTAAAAAAGTTAAGATTTTTATGGTTCCTTAAAACAATGAGAGAAAGATAATTATTATTTGTTGATTGATGTTCTTTTATATTTAATATAATGTAATGGCTTTATGAAATGGCTTTATATATTTCCTTTACTTACAATAATATAAATATGCGATAAAAGAAGCAACGCAAAGATTTCTAAGGCTCAATTGATGACATCTACTCCTTCAAAACCAGGGGTACCTATCTAAAAGGGCATTGTCGAAACCCTGAATCTACTCAGCGCCTTTTAATATGTAAAAAAATACCAGACATAATAAATATATTGGTACGTTACCCTGTATCGCTTGTTCTATAAGGAATAAATAAGAGTTTTAATTAATTATTGGAATCAAATATATAATGTAATTTATTCTAATTTGGGTTCAATCTATTTATTTAGGTCCTTTAACTCATAGAATTTGACGATCTTAATGAAGCAGCTTTAGAGATGGGGCTATTTAAAAGTGAAGTTGAGAATCGTCGTTGTAAGATTAACGCAACATCACATTGTAGAGGTATTGAATTTTGCTTAAAATTGCCACGCTGGGCAGGTGTAGTCGCAATCACAGAGCATAACAGCCACCTTTATCAAATTATTTTTCCTTTATTAGTTATAATTTAAAGTAAAGTTAGAGTAGGACTCCAAATCATATAAGTTTTATTAAGTGTAATATTTAATAATAATAAATAGACTCCCACAACATCTCATACATTGACCTGACCCTACTTGAATACATGTATTTACAATCCACCTGCCAATCAAGTTTCATGTACATTTTTTATTTCTGATAAATAGATTTGTTTTAATCGCTAATATACCATAGATCATTAATATGGTAACTTTTCGTCTATGACCAAAGGTTTCAGGCACCAGATTGCTTTGAGCCAGACGGCCGAAAATTTTGCACATTTACATAACTTCAGTGCCTCTTACAATGATGAACTATATTATGTCATAAATAATTCCAACTTCCATGAACCAATTCATAATTGGATGAAGTAGTAGGAATAGAGGGGTCTATTTCACACAATTTATTTGAATAAATAAATAATAAATTTTGTTTGTTAATAGTTACATACATATTTTCACTATTGAAATAATGAAGCCTTTGGCTGTTAAAAACTGTGACTACTTAAACTATGAAAATGGGATAATTTTGTGACTCCGATTTCACTACAATAATAAAAAATATATTTACTATATACTACAACAACTAAAGTAACCCGAAAGGTTTGAATAACCAATAACAAGAGACAGATCCTTCTTCAATGGGAATATTTAAGTTTTTTTTTTATAATTTGATTAACAAATAAAAAATTTTGCTAGATTTAGAGTGTAGCGACACTTAAATAATCTACTGCTTCTCTCACCCTTTATACCGGAATAATGCGAATAATGCTATTTAGCGATAGATAGTGAGGTACCAATGCAGACGCCTCCGTAGGAGGTTTACTTCATTTAATTGTTTCTTATTTTACTAAATATTATATACTTATTTTTATATGCCCCTATAAAAAAACCCAAACCCTTACCGGTCTGTCGTCGCCATCGTCGACGATCTATAAAAAGAAATGATAATGGATATTTATAATAAAGTATTGTTATTAAACTTAATTATAAATGTCAATCTTTCGACTGATGTATATCGTCAGTGATACTTCAAAACCAAATATGTAGTATTCATGAATAAGGTCTAAATTTCAGCCTTTTTATTTGAATTTTGAACCTTATTTACAATTGCTACTTACATGGTATTGAACTACATGATTATATTATACAACTAAATAGAGGAGTAAAACGGATTAGTATTAAAATAAGTTGACAATCAATTAAATACAGTTCGAATATGCGTCACTGTAGCCTAGATTGATAAATAGTGTTATTGGGACGATTTAATGAACTATGTTGTGTCCATTTAATGACTATATACAAATGCTAATAATGAAAAAAATATTACGACTTTAAATTGTGATGTATCTGTGTGTGAGTGTTGTATTTCTCAAATTGGATCAAACTGTACGCAGTAAGTAAAATGTCATTCAAATCGGTTCAGTAGTTTAGAAGTTCATCCCGGACAAACACCGTGCCCCAAAATTTTATATTTGACCTGACCCCGTGGTAAGCACTTGTGTCGTGTCGCTTAAAACACTTGTGTTACGGACGCCAAACAACAGAGTAATCACAAATATACTACTTTAATACATATATTTACACCCAAACACAGAACAAACAAAAATATCATCATATAAGTATTTGCTCTGGGTGGGAATCGAACCCACGACCCTTGGCACATAAGATATGATCACTACCATCCGTGCCAACGGGGCCTTTAAAGATAATAAACAATGTCACTCACCTTAAGACTCAAGCTTTTGAATCTACGACCCTGTCAACAAAAATTCATGAGTATTGTCCGGAAAAATAGTGATCAAGAAGGTAATTACAACATTTCACACAACATCTCGTACATTGACCTGACTCCGAGATAAGTCACTTAAAGCAATAACATGATAAGGATATTACTCTACAGAAGAATAACACGTATAATACTTATACCTATAACATCCGATCACAGAACAGCAGAGTACAAACAGAGTATTCATTATATATATATCTGTGCTATTCTAATCTGCCGTGAGGTAGTACCGACAGAGTAAAATAGAACCTCCCCATAAGAAGCGACTAAGGTACCAAAACTAGCAGCACCCCCGTCGCGAAGCTACGCTCTGCGGTTGACAACACACTTGCCCAGCGCGGCCATTACGGGCAAAATTCCCCTTTGGGAGGCTTATGTTCAACAGTGGACTTCGAATGGCTGTTATTATGAAATGTTTCACAACTATCACACAGGACATGTGAGGATCGAGCCCACGATCCTTGGTGCACAAAGTAGGATCATTACTATCTGTGCCATCAAGCCCGACGATAGAGTAATCAAGACTAGGAATTCTCCCATGTTTGAAGACCATTTATTTTTAATTTTAATAGCCTTATATATTTATAAAAATATGGTATGTGACTTATCAGTTCAAAGTGCCTTTCATCATAAATAACAGAATCAGGTTAATATACAAGTCTAATTAAAAAAAGTTTATATTGATCTATTTTAATGAGCTGATCGTCAGCTGTTCTACCAGCGACTTAATCATTTTTAAAGATTTTTCTATACTATACTTGAATCTAAATAGCAATTTTAGACATTTATACTTACCGACTGGTCACCATTTGATTTGGCCTTAAAATAATAAAGAATTAGGAATTATAAAAATAGTATATAAACAATATGTTTTTACAAGGATGAAACATTTATTAGATCAGAGAAAAAAATAAAAAAAATGTTGGGATTATCATTCTTATTTAAGTAATGGAAAGAAACGAAAATAAAACTAGACTGATATAATTATATAGGGATTCAACATAACTAATTAAATATCACTTGAAACTTATAAAATGGTTTGTATAGAGTTGACTCTATGCTTTATGGTATTTTTAATGTCTGACTTACCGACTGGTCACTGTTGGCCTAAAAAAATAAATTATTAAGTATTGTATGCACCATACATTTATAGAAAATAAGATTGTTTTTAATATGATACCAATCTTTAAAGAGGACGGTGTACCAATTATATTGTAGTAACATTACTGAAATTATGTTCACGATATTAATTTTGCATGAAAAGGTATTATTATAATATGGTATTTTTAGCAAATGTACCAAATGTATTATTAAATATTACTTTTGTTTTATATTTACCAATTTTAATTTTCTTATTTTTCGGAATCAAAACAGATCAAATACATTAACCAATAAAGCATTCAACAAATTGAACAAATTTCAAATTGAAATCCATTGTGTTGTAATAAACATCCAATTTGGGGATAAACAACACGTAATGTTGGTAAGGATAACTACTTTTTTTTAAATAATATATTCCCCAAGGAAAGGCCAAAGGAATTTATAATTCTTAGCAAGCGTAGAAGCTATCGCAAAGCCTTGCTTCATGATGGGCTTTTTAAATTATACGGGTTATCCCAATTACACAAGTATGAAATAGTAACAAATAAAAAATAATTCTACAACGTACATAATTATCAATAATATGTTTGTTGTTGCTCATGAATAGTTTATTTATAATTAATTTAGCGAATAAGCCCTTCTTTTTGCAATAACTGTATATTAACATGTTTAAGTATTAGGTAGTAGTAGTAATTTGGATAGCTATATTATAGATCGAATTCTATGAAAATATAATGCCAATCTTTAAATAATCAAATTAAAATTTAAACTTTCATAGGATATAGGAAATTTGTATAATGTTAAACATTTAAATAACGTTTCTATTTTTATAAAAAGCGATTTTAAGACACAGATAAAAAAGTCTAATATGTATGCTCAATCCTTGCAAGAGAAAAATAAAAATACTTACGACCGGCGACGCTAAAACTGCTGCCGCGCATAGACACGAAGCAAAGCAGAGAACTAGTAATAACTTCATTTCGAAAGTTAGAACGTTACAGGATTCGAATAAAGAATCCGTCCGTTTTTAAAACGGCTGCTTGTAACCGTTCATAATCGATTTTAATGATTTTCTGTTGCTTAATTGACCGCGAAAACTAACAATCACCTGTTGTAGTGTAATTTTAATTCTGATTAATTCCTTTGTATTAGACTTGTGTATGTGTTATTCAACGTTCCATGTTCTATGAAATTACTTAATTATAACACGTTCCGAGAATAACTAAGTTATACTTCGAGTTTTATTATTTGGGGTGCAATGTACATAAAATTGAAAATGTACCTGCTTCTTAAAATTCTACATCGACCCCATGTTTTATGACGTCACAGAATGCTTGATTGTAAGCAGGCGCCATTTTTATTTTAATGGTGCCTCATATTTGGGATGCTTTACGGCTTCAACAAACGGCGTCACTTAAAAATTTAAAATAGGAACGCGTGGGATAGTGATGGGCTCGTATCGAAATAACATACGCTATCCCTGTATACATTTGTTTAACGCAAATATGTTCGAACTACTTTTTAAGCTAGGGGCCTCATTCAGGTCGACAAACAAGCATACAGTCTGTATGATATTAAGCGTCACCGCTGCCTATAGTTGCACGTTATATCATTAGGATATCACTAGCGATCCTTGTGACTTGAAGATATTATGTCACATTACCTAGTAATTTCACTACCTCTCTCACCCTTCTGACCAGAACATAGCAATAGGAACACTGCTATTTGGCGGCAAAATTGGTGGGAGTGAGGTACCAAGACAGATGCCTTTGTATGAAGTCTACCTCATGTGTCGGTCCTCTGCAAACTTATCGTCGTAATGTACAGCGTACACTAAATATTTTCTTTACTGTTTTTTTTAATTCCATTAAATTTTATATTAATAAAGATACATGAAAGTAGGAGCCAGACTAACCTCGAACATGTCTGATTTAGGCTGTCCAAATTTACAATATCATGAATAATAAAACTAAGATATTTTGTGAGTTAT
Organism: Heortia vitessoides; assembly: GCA_020976665.1. Lineage (NCBI taxonomy): Eukaryota > Metazoa > Arthropoda > Insecta > Lepidoptera > Crambidae > Heortia > Heortia vitessoides. The sequence continues at coordinate 4,681,220 of JACJUM010002842.1, forward strand.
GTTGAAATCAGAAAATAACATAGTAATGATACAGCCATAATAACTGAATTATTGTAACAAATCGATTTATCTGTGTCTACTAAAGAGACATCCCTACAAAAATACAAACGCAATGTGAATCGAGAACATAGGCCGCCGGGAACGACCGCCCGTTGCCTAGCAACCGTCTCCCACCACAGAGCAACTCAAGTGACAGATTAAATGATTGACAGATGATAATTGGTTTGAATTTGGAATGCTAATTGAATAGCTGGGTTACTGGCGGAGCGGGAACGTAGGCGAGATCCCAGTTAACCGCTATTGCTGTTGCAACTGCCCGGAATGAAAATCATTATTTTATACTATGTGTTTTACAATAAAAGAATACTTATTTTCTAATTTAGAATAAAAATTTAAGCTATATAAGCCGTGAGGTACCGACGGAGTAGAATTGTACCTCCCTCTGTACCAGGTGTCGTAAGAGGCGACTAAGGTACTATAACCGACAGATGGCGGTTTATCTATCCGATACTGTGCAGGTCAAATGCACAGGGTGGGATGGAGGGCAGCCTCTCCGTCGCGAAAACTGCGATCAACGATTGCCAACACGCTTGCCTCGCGCGGCAATTATGGGCAAAATTTCACCTATACCGGGGAGGTCTATGTCCAGCAGTGTAAGTAAAATTGGAGAGGACCTACTTATGTAAATTTAAAAACATAAATATAGTATTGCCAATGGTCTAATTCTTATTGAACATATCTAGATAGTAATAGACTTGTGATGTTTCCAAAGAAATGCCATCATATATGTTTTTTCAAGCTAGTGAGCCTGATGCTTCCCTTCTGTGAAAAGTGCGACGAATTATATTTTCTACAGTTTTTTTTTGCTTTTGCTGTGTCACAAAGATTATCCTATTCGGATTTGCTACCTAGTCTACCTAACATTGTTTGTCTAGCTGCTTTTGAAGATTCGGTTTTATTAGGATAAGACAACGGTTTGTTAGAGCCGACGCCAATAATCAGCATCACCATCACACTAGCCGTTAAAAGTCCACTTCTGGATATATTGGTCCAAGTGAGGAGGTTTTTTGGCCATAATAGCCGCGCTAGGCAAGCGTGTTGGCAATCGTTGAGCGCAACTTCGGAAACGGGGATGCTGCTGCCTATCCCTGCTCTGTACATTTGAGCTGCACTGTTTCGAATTGATACACCGCCATCTGTAGGTTCTGGTACCTTAGTCGCCTCTTCCAACACCTGGTGCAGAGGGAAGTACTATTCTACTCCACCGGTACCTCACGGCTTATCCAACTTATTTTTTTTTTGCAAATTAGAAAATAAGTATCGGCCGGTACGTCACGGCAATAATAAGTGTTACTTGTGTTTCCATTAAGTGTTATTGGAATTCTTATCACTATTAGTATCTCTTGCAGTCTATATTCTGATGACTCGCAAAATAAACCTGCCATAAACTTAGTTTACATACATATCTGATGCCGGTAGATGATAGAAAATTCTATGACCTACTTATTTAAATGACTCTTATAAGATTCTCAATGTCATCATTCCAATGTGTAAAATAGTAATAAGAAAATCTATATTCATACATTTTTTGGTTATCTCTACGATTTAAAATTGATTATGGTAGACCTATTTAAAACACATATGACTTTCACTAATATAGATAGAAATGCTTAAAAAATTATATACTTTTTATGTACCTAGTTGCCTATCTTGACAAATTTGTACTAAAAAAAATATAATTAAACATATTCTTTGAGTATTGTTAAATAGTAACAATTTATTATTTGTTGAATTACTACTATTACTAAATATGTCATCTTATAAAGATATTAAAAAAAACATAGTCAACGAATTGAAGTTAAATAACATACATATATACATCACGCCAGTGTCCCGTAGGAGTAGACAGAGACTATGGATCTATACTTATTATGATTTTAGCCTCTACTCTTACCTCTCTCGCTTTCCTTACTCGCATTAGTCCTTTCATACACGCACGTTTATTCTTGGTTCTTCTGACCTGACCCTTCTGTAATACCCTTCCTACTCTTTCATTCACTTCAGCTCTATATATTTGTGCAGTCATTTTTCTTTCATCGATACTTTCTACATGTCCAAAGGGCCTTTATTACCCACCTTTATGAAAAGCCAGTCATGCCCTTTTTGGCACATTTTGACTGCTCATAAAAGCATGTAAGGCTCCGATGACATTATTTCCAGCTTTCAACTTCTGTGTATATTTCATATTTTCCATCTCACGTAAAAATACTTCCCAGGTATACAAACTCTTTCACTTGTTCAACTTTTATGTCTTCGATCACAATTACACAATTTGTCATTCTTTCCTCCTTATCAATAACTATCTTTTGTTATACTTAGATTTACTTTCCTGTATAAAATTTAATTATAAAATGCTTATCTAAATACAGCGTTCAGAAACCGTTACATAGTTTTGTTTCAATATTTAAATGTAAGTAGCCCTATTCATATAAATAATATTGTTTTAAAACGATAACAAAATGTATCATTACTCTGCATTCCGGTCAGACATCATGGCGCCAACGCGCGAATTCGCTCCCTCCGGCCGGTACCATGATATCGAAACAAATGTCGCTACGTATCGCTGCTAGTGCTGGGATTGTGTCGAGTTTTATGAATAATTTTTTTTATGTAACATAGGCCACACGAGCAAATGGGACAGTCACGACAGAATAGTGAATAGTGAATGATGAAATCGCCCAGTGCTTTTTATCCTAGTGATATAGACAGTAAATACAAAGAGAGATGCGTAAAACAGTCACCGACAATCCGAGCAGCTTTACTGACTAATAAGAATTTGATACTGGGGTGCACCAGCCCTGTATCTCTTTTTGTATTATCTATCTGGATGATAGCATAATCGCCATACCAACAAAGTCGTTATTTTTGTTTAATGTTATTTACTAATTATATTTTTTAATTTATTTATTGAACTTTATTGTACAAAATATTACAAAATGTACAAATGGTGGACTCAATGTCAGTAGGAATTATCTGGAAGGATCTATTGACTGGGAGTCAACCATTACATGAAAAAGAAAAAGAATATATAGTGCAGACAATATATATATAAAATAGATAAACACGTTACATACACATTTGTATAAATAAACGCAATAAATACATATGATATAAAAAATATATCTAAAATAACGTACATCAGAAATGCGGTTATAAAGTTAGAGAAGCAGCATCAGTAAATAAAGTACGGAGGAAGCGTTTTCGAATAAATTTGTTTGGGGATTGCTAAATATTGAACGGAAGCTCGTTCCAGAGTCGTATAACTGTCACTGTAAAAGAGTTTGTCAAAAAAATAGAGTGATGAGGAGTTAAAAGTCAGAGTGTATTAGAAGAACGGAGATTACGTTCGTGAGAGGAAGATAAGGATTGGAATCTGTCCTTTAAATAACTTGGTGCGAACGGATCAATTATGTCCTTAATGTTAAGATTTTAAATGATTTACTGTTAAAATGATAAGATAAAACTTTTATTGATCTAAGACACAAAGAGACGAACGAGTCAGTTGAAATAGAAAGCTAATCCAATGATGGCCTGTCTCTTCAAAGCGCTTTTAGGTATTACACATTAGTTTTAGAGCAGTATACCGTGGTACGACGACTCTGAAAACTCCACACAGCATTTACTGATTGCAAGCGTAATCCATTTTTAGATTTGCTGCATTTTAAAACGATGCCATGGACCTTGATTGTAATGGCCGTCGAGCTGACGTGGTGTGTCGTGGCCGAACGGCTTGAAGTCGCCGTCGAGAGAGAGCTGTACAGACCTCGTTCACAAACATCCGTTTTCGTGAAATTAAGCGTCACCGCAGCCTACAGACACTCCTATTATTATTATTAGCGCGTTACCAACCTAGTGACTTAAGTCTTTTATCCTGTCTCTCTCACCCGTCAAACAAGAACACAACAATGCTAACGATACTGTTTAGCGGTAGAAATAGGTGAGAGTAAGTCACTAAATCAGATGATCCTTGTACCTCTAGTAGTTTTTAAAATATTAAACTATTTATCATGTCAATTCAGTCTAAGCAAAATGACAACTCACAACGTAATTACATATTATTTTGTTTGCTAAGTTTATCCGCTTTCAATGCCATCTATGATTGCAAATATGAATTACTATTTACAATACACTACGTTAGCCATGAGGTACCGGCAGAGTAGATTAGTACCTTATCTGAACCAGGTGTAATAGGCGGTGGTACCGGAACCTACAGATGGCGGTATATCCACCCGAAACAGTGTAGCTCAAATGTGCGAAAAATGTACTATACGATAACCAAAACGCTTTCAATTCACGATGATCACCAGACTTCCAATAGCTGTTACGATGATAGTCTATAAAAATGCTGTAAGTATGTGTGTATCTATTCTGTTATCCCTGAATTTCCATACAGTCTTTAATAATTCAGTTATTCATAGGAAGATTCAAATGTTTTATTTATTAGCGATGTTTGTTTACAACTGTAACCATTTATTTCCAGATTGCTTCGCTATTGATTATGTTATATTTGTACATTTTAGGTACATTAATAAATGTGTCATATTAAAAGTATCGACATGGCGGTAGTGTTTCTCTACCGCTTTATTATCGATTATCTCCCGTCGCTGTCTCGTGGTACCCGCTCACTAGACGCTCCTATCATAATTTTATTTGGCTGCGTTCTGAGCGTGCGAAATTTTATTGTAATGTGTGTGTTGATTCGCTGGCGCAGATACTTATTACTCGGCTTAGATGTTATGGGATGCGGGTTCAAGTCAAGTCGGGGCATATTAAAATAGTATTTCGTCTCGATGTGTTCTGAGTTTTCTGATTACAATAAAATTATTCTAAACCCATAAATACCGTCACTTTTTGGTAAACGTTTTTTAAACCGTTACCAAATAGTAGCCGAAACATTGTAAAGCCGCCACAAAGTTGACATAATACGCCTTATGTTCGATAGAAAGTATTATGAGTAGATCTTCTTAAAATTAGAAAGGGTTTCTACGATAAGATTTTTGTATTGATACTGCACACTGCTAAAAACTTTTTAACTATTACGCAATTCTCGTGTCGCAATACTACGGTTTAAAAGAAGGGTAGTAAATTACTTGGTAATCATTATAATCATCATCATTGTAATAATGACCTTTCGATTGATTTGAAACCTTTGGAAGTCCACTGTTGGGCTTAGGCCTTCCCAAGAGTCGGTGAAATTTACCCATAATTACCGCGCTGGACAAGGGTGTTGGCAATCGCAGTGCGCGGCTTGCGCGACGGGGATGCTGCTGCCCATCCCCGCCCTGTGCATTTAAGCTGCAATATTTTGAATGGATATACCGTCATCTGTCGGTTCTGTATCTTAGTCACCTCTTACGATACCTAGTGCCGGTATTATTCTATTCTCATATAAACGTAATTTAACATAAATAAATCACCTGTTTCATACTTTACCTCTTTCGACCCCACATGTTGTTGCGGTTTGAAGGGTCAGAGAGAAAATTACTGAGTAATGTCGACACACTCTTCAGGCAAAAAGGTTAGGTCGTCCCCATGTCGTATTCACATGGGTTATATATATAGTTTTGGTCTTCTTCATGTTCATTCCAAGACCCAACTTTTTATAGTCTTTAAACATCGAGCTCAAATCTTGCATAGATTCTGCCATGACTACAATATTGCCGGCAAATAGAAGATGAGTGATTTATTAGATATTAAAATTGATGCAATGCCTTGCTATGACAGGAGCTTGAAGGCGTTTTCCCAGGTAAACAGATTCACAGATATGATATCTCCCACGCTTCTGTCTAACACCCCTTAAAGGGGTGTTAGTTAGAAGCGAGAATAGCCTTCAAACATCGCTTCTGTACTCGGACCGCAATAATAGGATGTTCCTTTTTCACCGAATAACAAATAGTACAATATAAAGTACATACTCGCAGAGTAACGTTAGAGTTAGTTTGGGCACCGCCAGTTGCTCCTATTACGAAATGTCTGTAATTTGGATCCCTCTTGTGCCCTTTTATTTCGAAAATTGCTATGCTCTTTGACAGGAGAGCGTTTAGAAGACATATCTACAAAACTTTTACGTTGAATAAAGGTTCTGTATTCAAACTTAAACTCAGAATATATATATTCAAGTAGACCCATTACGAGCACATTCGAATCGTCAAAAAGTTAATAAATAAAAACAATTAATAATAGGAAATCCTAGATTTTATTTGTCTGCGCTTACAAACCTTTGTCTTAAAGCTAGCGATTAAAGTAATTAAATTATAACCTATTATTCTAACCTAACCTAACCTATTATTCAATTATTATATGTTATTATAAGTGTAAGCTTACTCTTAACGTATTTTTTAAATTTATTAATCGGCAAGTTTAATATACTGCCAAGGTAGTATATTTAACTTTTATTTTTTTAAATTTTTATTTGACGGAGGTATACAATAGAGTTTGGTTCAGGCGTAGATGTTTCGGAGTAGTAGTGTGTTTTATTATTCCTAATCCGTAACTTTCGGCATGACATTAAATATTTATATTTAGGGCGTGCTTAGAGCATGAAAATCGCAAATATTTTTAATAAAAATCATCAAAATAATCATTTATATGTATTTACGCGCATAACTCTAGAATAGCTTACGTACCAAATTAGGTATTTTATAGGATATAGATCTATAGATCTGAGAATGAGTTTAAAACTCCCAGCATAGTTGGATTAACGTGTTGTATAAACGCTATGCAACCGGTTAAAGTCGGGATGGCCCGCTACTATTTTAACTCAAATTATAAAAACGAAAGTTTGTATGAATAGATAAATGAATGGATAATGATGGATGAAGGAAATGGGTGCTTGTTAATCTTTCACGCCGGAATAGCTGAGTAGATTTGGATGAAATTCAATGAGCAGCAGGTAACGCAACCACCATATCAGCCATTAGAAGTCTGCTATTGGACATAGGTTTACCAAGAAAGAAATTTGTCCATAATTTCCGTGGTTAGCAACCGTTGTGGAAATCGCAGAGTGTAGCGACGGAATATTTATAAAGTAATGGTAATAGTTTCCCTGGGATCAGCCCATCACGGATGCGATAACTTGCAAATAAACCTGATGCTTCGAAGACACTAAGAAGACGTGCATTACAATATTCTATACAAGCTCTTTGTCTGCAACTTAATCCGTGAAGTGTTTCCTTTATATCGCTAAAGACTTCTAGTTATTCCGGGAAGAAACTTAATTATGTTGCTTTCATATAACCGATCTGCGCAAAAAATTGTATCACTTCTTTATAAAAAAAAGAAAACAGATCTCAGCCATATGTTTTCGGAAAGAAAAGTATTCAAGGTGTTATTTCAAAATATCATTATTCTCTGTGTTTCATCCAAATCTCTTCAGAGGTACTAGCGTGATAGAATAACATACATCTATATAAAGTTTCGCATTTATAATATAAGTAAGGCGTTTTACAGGCTTCTATACGCAAGGCTGTGTCATTGGTAACTTCTTAGTAAAGAAATTATATTTCCCAATAAAAAAAGGAAAATACTTTTAACTCGACTAACTACGGCTGAAACAGAACCGATCTACTGAGATTGAAACCCCCGTTAACTTATTAATCGATATCAATCCTCCGTTAATAAATACAGCTACGTGACAAATTTATAAGTGCGTTGCTCCGATCTTAAGGCCGAATCTCCACAAAAACGAATAAGATACAAGAATAATGTCTTTAGTATTTCTAGTTACAAACAAATTGGCACAATTATTAGGTTTAGGTAGACATCTTATTTAGGTCGTCTGCATTGGTACCTCACTCTATTACCACAGCCAAGTAGAGTTTGCATTGGTCTGTCCCAGTTTTGAAGGGAGAGTTAGTGAAATTTGTGTGTGGCATAATATCTTCAAGTCCCAAGTTTGACGACACGTTAGTGATATCTTTGTGATGACACTAGTTTCTATAGGTTGTGGTCACGTTTACCATCAAGCGGACCGTACGCTTGTTTGCTTACTTTGTAGTTAAAAAAAATAAACATCAAAATCAGACAGATGTATCACATCGTCTGGTGCCGGCAGACCAGTTTAAGGTAGGCCTAATGAAATTATCTTTGCTCAATGACTTTTATGATCCCTTGGGTCATCAGGGTCTGTATTATATATACATATGCATAGAATACTTCTTATATATGGCAAATATTAATGTTATTATAATTTTTTTATTGACGATTTAAAAGTGCCTGTAATGGTAACTTTTACTTTGACTATTTGTTAGAGCGAATTCTTCAGAATACTGGTATTTAACGGTAGAAATAAGTGAGATACCAATGCAAACGAACTTTGTATGAATTCTACCTCGTGTATATACAAGTCATTAAAATGACCTCCTTACTGTTGATGGATTCATCCTAACTGTAAGAAATCTCTGTTCCGCTGCGTACGTCTTCACTTTGATGGAAAACAGGCGCATCCCATTTGGCACAAGTTACCCGGCGAAACGAATATGAATTGGCCGCGTTTTTACAAGCACTTGCCAAGTGGTGCTCTACAATACGTCTAGGATACGAGTAAATTAAGTATTTACTTGCGTAGAAAGCATTTTATTTTACTGTAATTCTAATTTTACTATAATAAGAGAACTGTTACTTCGTTAATTTTTCATTCGCTAACGGAATTGCGCTCGTTTCAAATGAGGTCAGCAGAGCTTTCATTAAATTAATAAGTGTTTAATAAAGTGAGAACATGTCTATATACTCATTTATTAATTATATAAAACATTTATATCTAAATTATGAAATTTGGCAAGATAGAATCTTTATATCTGATTTCGTAATCATCACCATATCTGCTGCAGAACGTCCACTTCTGGACATAGACCTCTCTAAGTGATTTCCAATAAGACTGGTTGTATGCGGCCTGCGTCCGATCCTGCGGTTTTAGTCAAATTGTCCGTCCAGCTTCTGGGTGGATGCGCACCAACGCTGGGCTTGCTGGTACGTGGTTGTGGCCGGTATGATGATGGTGATAATAAAAGTAAAGTCAGCATAAAATCAGCAACCAATATTATCATAATAGTTAACAGATATATAGCAAAGTGTATAGTTTTATAGTCGTGAAGTACTTGCAGAGTAGAATAGTACCAGAACTGGCAGATGGCGGTATATCCGTCTGAAACAGTGTAACTCAAATGCACAGGGTGGCGATGGGCAGCAGCATCCCCGTCGCGGCAATTATGGGCAAAATTCCTGTTTTCTTGGGGAGTCCTATGTCCAGCAGTAGACTACCAATGGCTGTAACGACCATTGTTTTATAAAAGGACAAAGTATTTCTTCAGTAACAAAGCGAAGAAAGTCTTGACTGTCCCTCACTCGGCTTAGTATAGAAGTTTTTCTAAAAATGGCATTAAATGCGCTTCGAAGAACATGTCTTTCACACTACAGTACTGTGGTAGTTCCAACAACATCCTAAATGTATTTATGTTGACTCGCTTTGATATTCTTCTGCGTTAAATAATTATACATGATAGCTACGTGAAAAAAAATACTCATTCATACCACGTCGGCTACCTGACGGCTTACGGAGCCTTGTGATTTTAGAATAGAAACCACACACTAGCAAGTGCAGCGTAGTACTCCTAAGGTAGACAGGCGATTTGGGTAGAACTCCGAACAAATAGGCTCATCAGAGCAAGCCTAGTACAACCTTATCCATTGGAAGTCACTTGTTGCCTATGTCCTGTATACGTTCTACAGCTAATAAAATGATAAAGTGTTATTTAATAACAATTCCACTTGTTCGTTGTGGGATAATAATTTTCATGCAACTGAAGAGAACGAGATTTTATTATCACTGAGTTCAATTCTTCTGAATATAACGAAGAAACGTTTTACCTAAACTGGAGTTGGCTCTTTTGTAACTGGATAAGACAATCCTAGGCAGATAGCACTGAGACTTTTTGTAATAATATTAATTGGTAAGGTTTCATCAATACCTTCAGAATTTAATAATTCATAAAATCGAATATCTAAAAGCTCAACTAATGCGCTGAAGGCACTCCTTTGTTAGAAATCACGTCTCTTAGACAAATTGATGTTGAATTTTGTCTGAAAGGGCAGACGGTAATCTGCCCTTAGATAATTCAGACTATTGAGTTATTAGAGGGCGACGGGTTAATGCCTTAGACTTAAGGGTGGGTTTAGTGATGCTGAAAGGTTTTTCTAAAAAAAATATAAAAAAATTTTTTCGCATTTATGAGATGCTTTAATTTGTTTCTTTGCGCTACGATTCTACGTTGCGCTACGTTTTGATCTGCTACGCTTCGTGGGGGTAAATATGGACGTTTCGCTTCCTTTATCAATCATAGTAGACCTACGTTGTTCGCTGCTGGACAAGCCCCCCCAAAGAATAGGAGAATTTTGCCAAAAGTACTGCGCTGAGCAGGCGTGGTAGCAATCACTGAGCATATCCATCCTGTTCTATTTATGCTTCCTTTGTTATCGATGGATACGCAACCATCTGTCGATTCATGGCTTTCAGTCAATTTTTACAAAAACCTGGAAGAAACCTGGAACCCTGATCTCCCCCTATTCTACTCTGCTAAAAAAAAAAAATCAACGATAGAGCCGTGGGGTACCGGCTCTATCGTTGATTTATTTTTTTTTTCTTTATTTTTTCCACTTTGCTTTTGTACGCTAGCCTCAAGACGTCATCCTATACCATTTGACCCACTATTTCGGGTGGATAAACCACTATCTGTTGTTTTCAGTCCCTCAGTTAACCTTTTACGATTCCTGTTACAGGGAGAGGTAAAAATCTACTTTGCCGGTACCACATGTCTTTCCTGTTTAACTTTGTATCATCTTTTCCATGCTGCGTTGATAGCGAATACTTTTACTTATAAGATTTGGTGACAGCTAGGTTTATATTCTATTAATGCTGGACCAGTGGTTCCAATGCTGGAATAGGCCAATCCAAAAGATTTAACCTTTTGAAGCATGTTTGTCCAGAACTGTTATGTTAGTGGCAGTCGCAGAGCGAAGCTTCAGCGTCTGTAGATACAGGGTTATCTGACGTTTCTAATACCTCTTATTACAATAGAGTTCAGAAAGGTAGGTACACTTCTACCTGGCAGCACCCCACAGCACATACAATCACGTTATTTTCTGGAGACATTGTGTAACAGTGTTAGGAATGCAGAGAAGCCAATCGACTCCACCATCCAGCGAAACATTCATCTGCAAATATATATATTGAGTTTAATAACAAGACTCAACAAAAAAGAATTTCATCTAAGCAAAATTGCTTTCTATTCTTAGTATAAAGTCTCGTCCAAACATATTTTTTCTCCGTCGAGTTTTTACTGGCGAAGGCCGAATTGATACATCCAAGCGAGCACTAAGTTTTAAGAAAATGTTTGCAAACAAAAGTCAACCTTATTACAAGTAAGTAAACATGAAATTTGTCTGTTCAGATATGTCCGGGAAAATATTTTCTATATGTAGAGACACATGGTCTGCAGACACAATACAGGAGCAAAAACATAATGAACACATGGAGGACTGATTTCTTTTGTTTAATCTTTTATTTGTAAGTATAACTAACTAATTCATTAAATAAAAAATCAACCGTAGTATTATTAAATACTATTAAACGAAACGTACACTTTGTATATTTAAACGCAATATAAATACAAACTTCTATTTTACATGCAGTATTTGCCATTACATATTGAAATATAGTAATATTTATTATAATCAACTTATGTTTTTTCGAAACGAATTCGCACAATATATCATATATAATATAATAATAATAACTTTATTCAACAACAAAACGAAACTTAAACTAAAATACATTTTGATACTAATTTTGATACTATACATATTGATCTGACTCCTTGATATGTAGCTAAAAGTATTGTGTTTCAAAATCAGATAAAAGTCACAAGTAAAACACTTAAATATATATTTAACTTCCAGACACAAAATAAACTTAAACATTCTTTACCAATTTCTAATACAAATGCAAGCCAACGACACCTAAGCAGTAATTGTGTAATGCATATCGGTAACCCAGCAAAGTCAGGTGTGTGTTATTGTTGTATCAATAAAATATATGTAGAAAGTTCAATCTCGGCAATAACATACAATTTAAACGAGAGCCAAGTTCAATATTATGATATATATGCCTTGGTTGGACAAATTATGAGAAATTTAAATATGTGCTGAGGTCAATGGTCATTTATATCATTATAGCAGCCGTAAAATATCCACTGCTGGACATGGGACTCCCCAAGAACCATCGGCGCCTTATTGCATTTGAGCTACACTGCTTCGGGTAGATAGATATACCGCCATCTGTCGGTTCCGGTACCTCAATTTCTTTTTAAAAACAGTGTTTTAAGAAGGAAACACGGGGAAGTACTATTCTAATTTACCGGTACCACACGGCGATAGCGCTATAATAAAACCATATCTTAAAGCTAGTTGTTGAAGCAATTCAATCCCATAGATGTTTTTAAAAACAATAGTGAGCTTTGGAAATAAGTACTGAATTTTATAGGTATAAGGCCAGCTGCATCCCCGTCCCGAAGATACATTCTGCCATTGCCAGTGCGGCAATAATGGGCAAAACTCCCGCTTTTCTTGGGAAGGCCTATGTCTAGGAGTGGAGTTCTAATGGCTGATGTGAAGATATGGTCAGTCCAATTTGGTCAGTCGCTTCTTACGACATCTGTTACAGAAGCAGGAACCATTCTATGTTTCAACAATATAGATGTTCTCACGGTGCGAAATTCTCAAAGATTCCCGAGAATGTCAATCCCACACACGTCAAGTTAGGGATGCCACAAAACTTTTCCACGACCCGGTATTCCAAATCCGCCAATATGTCACAACGCGCGATGCTCGACAGCGGCTCTCCACGTGACAGATTTGACACATCCCTGACGAAGGTAAACTATGTTTAACATTATAGCAGGTATCATACAAGTTTAGGTGCAAGCTCATTGGGATAGAGGTTATAATCCTGTGGTTTGTGATTTGATGAGTCATCCGTGTGGTATAGCTTTTGAAGTTGATCTAATCTAAACGGGATAAAGTGTTGGTCGGTGTAGAGTTGCTTTGGGTTTTCTTAAATCTGTTTAAAGGTAAGACACTACACAGCATTTCTTTTTTCTTGGTAATCTAGTTTTTGAAAGGTAAAATAGCAACTTAAAGATGCAACCAAATATATCAATTTTACTTAAAGTAGACCTCACACAATGATCATCTGTTTTGGTACTTCACTTTTACCTATTTCGAACACACAGCAGTGTTTGCGTTGCTGTGTTCCGGGTGAGAGAGGCAGTAAAATAACTATAACAGTAAAATAATAAAATAACTATTGGTAATAAGACAATTTTCAACTCATAAGGTTGGCAACGCGCCTGTGATCTGTGATATCACGAATGTCCATAGGATGCGGTAACGCTTACTATCCCGCGAGTTTTCATGCTTGTTTGTCGACCTAATCTAATAAAAAAAACTATTTGACTAAATCTCGTAATATAGTTTACTTCTGAAATAGAAAACAAACAACAATATTTTTCTAATGCCAAATTTCATTCAATCATTTTCGTTATTAAGCCATAAAAGCGTCACAAACAGGCAGACGTTCGAATATAATAATAGTCTAGCTAGATGGATCATGGAGCAAGCTAGATTAAGGCATTGATACCCGAGTAATTAACCTTTGAAGTGCCCTCACCATATCTTTTCTTTTCTTAATTCGCCTGCCAAGATTTTCCACGCTCAATCACATGTTGGTATTATTGATCGAAAGTGAAACGTGCTCGTCATCACGCCAGCGAGATTTTCGAATACAGTCTATTTAAAAATCTCGCTTGCTTGTAACGATGAGTGCGCGATAGATTACTGTAGTGTTGTAGATTTTTATTTTTATTTATTTATTGATCATACTTAACATCTATACTTACAGCAAATGTTAAACCAAATACGATAGTGAGGCATTAAAACATATAACAGAAAACTTAGAGATATATACAACGTTACGTGATAGACGGGCCCGGGCCCAATGGCTCATATGGAGATGCTATCTTGTGCGCCAAGGGTGTGAGTTTGATTCTCAGCCCAGAAAAGTATTTATATGATGAGTATTTGTATTTTTGTAATTTGTATTTGTTTTTGTGTAAAACAAATTGCTACAGATTTTTTTTTTAAAAAACATTACTTGTCATTATAACTCTATGTCAGTCTCTCTTGTCGTACTGTATTACTATTTGGGAGGGTGCTACTAAAACGAATATGGTACCGCTAGAAAGGGCACAGAGATCTGTGCTCAAAGTTATCTACATTTTACCCTTTAAATACCCTCCCTCAAAACTCTATATCCATAGCAAAGTTTTAACAGTGAAACAATTGGTAGTGTTAAAAACTTATTCTCAAACAGCATCAACTATGTAAACCTGAAAATAAACTAACTCATAGTAGACGAAAGTATGTGGATTTCCAAAATATACATCAGCCATGTCGTACCCGGTTCGCACAGCGATTTCTAAATTTTGCAGGACCATTTATTTATAATAAAATTAAACATAAAATCGATATTCATGAAATGAATAAACACACATGCAAAACAACAGTAAGGGAATGGCTCTTGACATTGGACTACAACAAGACAGAGAAATGCTAACAATATTATGCTAGACTGGACTATATTTATTGTCACTATTATTGTTTATGTATTTTGTATATACACAGTATAGCTTAATATTCTGTGTATTTACGTAATATGTGCGTAAACAATGTGTTGTATTAACAAACCTTGTATTATATTATACCATATATACACACATCCAAACTTACATGCACACTACAGAGCATAGGTGCCTATAAGAACAGGCTAGACCTAGTTTAGGTACCTAAGTATCAAAGTGTATTTTAGTTTAAGTTTTCTTTTGTTGTTGAATAAAGTTATTATTATTATTAGTTGCATGCAGTTCACCTCCTGTAAATAGCATAGTCTAGCAAAGATCGTAGAGTGCTTTTTATTTTGTAAAACTAATCACAACAACATTAAGATATTTTTTCACATGTGAATTTAGTCCAAATTCATCCTAAGCTTGCCTAGAAGAGATAACTCTGGCCGCTAATTGTTTTATAACATTTTAAGTTATTATTATTTCTGTATATAATTTATTGTGTAAAATAATAAGTGTATTATTATTATTTAGGTGAGTTTCCGAAAAAAAATAATACGAAATGAGGTAATGATTGTAAACTAGTTAAAATTTGCAGATTATAAAAATAGATATCGTGTCCAAATACAATAAACAACCTCAAGCAAATGGCACGGGAAGTCATTCACAAGATTGATTAAGAGAAGACTGTGGTTGGAAGCTTTATTTATATTTTAGCAGGCAGTCTAAAGACCTCGTCGTTGTAGTGGTATTGTCCAGGTCAGAACGATGGAGTTCGAATCAGTAAGATGAGAGTCGGTATGACGAGAGTTGAATCAGTACGATGGAGTTTCTTGAAGTACTTTTCTTGAAATATTTGAAGTCACATCTCTGTTATTTTCTTAAAACATAAAGATATAGTAATGCCGTGGGGTACTGTCAGAATATCGAAGCGTACCGGCAGAGTGGCTCGTGGCATAGTACCTCCCTCTATACCAGGTGTCGTAAGATTGAGGAACATAATCCGACATAAAGCGGTATAACCACCCGAAATCTGAAAATCTAAGTATCACAAATGTATTAGAACGGGGATAGGCAGATATTTTCCTATCGCGAAGCTATGCTCTTCTCTGCGACGAGCGCAGTAATTATGGACAAAAATCCCACTTTCCTGGGAAGGTCTACCTCCAACAGTGAATGTTCTATGGTTGTTATGATGACGATGATGATGAAAGGCATGTCACCTTTATTTAATGGCAGTGTCATTCTTTCTCTGATGGCGGTAGACCGATTGGTCTAAATATATATAATTTATGTATCCAACTAACTCGTGCAGAGCTGTCAACCGCTATAGCAATATTGCGTGGAGATGTAAACTCGCCTGAATGTGTGTGAATTTGTGCCTGACAAACATCGGCGCATTCGTTCCGACTAAGAAATGTGTTTGCGCCTCTGCCATGTTGTACCGTAGCGCGTGCGCAATGACCTTTATGCCGCATGCTACAGGCACTTAACGCACTCCTTGTGTCTCAACCGGATTTTGACGTATTTGTCGACAACGTCAAATCATTAATAATTAAGCTCGATGTAGAATAATTTAATTTTTGTTACTTCATAATTGCGTAATTGGGATATCCCGTATAAATATGTTAATAAATAACAAAATTAAAAAAATGATTTGAAAATAGTAAAAGCAGAGTGTTTTGTCTGTAATTTCTCTGCTGTCCGTGATACAACTGCATAAAATAGTTTATCTCGATGATCTTATATAAATGTGAATTAATTATTTGTTTTTGAACGGACTGAACTTTCATATTTCTAATGTCAATAAAAATGTAAAAAGAGTACCAAAACCGACATATTCTCATCGCGAAAGCTGCGATTGCCAACACGTTTGCCCAGCGCGGCAATGGTAGGCATAATTACCCCTTTCTTGTGGAAGCCTATATTCAGCAGTGGATTTCCTTTGGCTGATTAAATTATGATGATGATATAAATATACCAGAATTTCATATCTCAAGTAATATTTATTTTACCCGTGTTATAATAGTTAGGGTTGTTTGCGGAAAATTACTTTAAGCAACACGCAACAATAGATCGCCAAAAAACACCGAATAACATAAATTATTATGTCAGAGTCCTGATATATACACGTACCTGCACTCCGCTTCGAATTACTGGCCTTGTTTTTCTACTATAGGAAAATAAACGTACGCGTAAAGAAATAGAGGAGAAAAATCTCTTTGTTTTGGCATTTTGTATGTACAGTGGCGCCGCGCTCATGAACGTGGATGTAAAACAAACTAATATTTCATGTACTATAATAAATTTGGATGAATGGTATAACTATAGGCTATGGGCTTCTTACCGATACCACAAAAACTCTTTCAAATTGATCCAGCTCTTTAAGTACAGTGTAGATAAATAGCCTAGGTATCGAAAGCAGCACCATCTCCTGGGTGGAATCTTAACAGTTCAGTGTGTGTGAGTTCAGTGACATACACTCTTAAAATAGAATAATATATATATATATATATAAGTTGTAGATACATCTATATGTTTACACACATATCCATTAATAATTCTAAGTTCACGCATCATCTCATACATTGACCTGACTCCGAGGTAAGTCTCTTCAAGCACTTGTGTTATGGTAGTAAATATATTACTTAAATATACATTTCAAACATCCAGACCCAAGACAAACACAAAAATACATTATTTTATAATATTTGTCAGGGGTGGAGATCGAACCCACAACCCTTGGCGCCGTCATCGGACCCGGTAGAATAGTACTTACCTCTGTAACGGTTGTCCTAAGAGTCCAATTAAGGTAACATAACCGACAGATGGCGGTATATCCATCCAAGTCAGTGTAGCTTAAATGCACAGGATGGGGATGGGCAGCAGCATTCCCGTCGCGAAAGCTGCGCTCTTCAATTCCCAACACGCTTGCCCAGCGCGGCAATTATGGGAAAAACGTACTAATGCGAGTAAAGGAAGCAACAGAGGTATGATAAGATAGTAACAAGTGGAGATCTATAGTCTCCGCCTACCCCGATGGAAGACAGGCGTGGTGTATGTATGTATGTTATTATTATTATATTAAGTAAATATAAGTTCACTTATTCAGACCAATTGTATTCCTTATAGTGATCACAAACAAAATCAAGAGCGATAAAATATTGTTTTAAACTAGCACTATCAATTGATCCCGGGATAAATTAATTGAACCCGGCCGTTTAACACGGATTCGCCACAACCTTGTCATAATTTAAACAGACATCAAACCAACATTCCTACAACCTTGTACTAATAAAAACCTACAATTAACACTGACGAATTGACCCGCATTTATTACTCAGTCAATGAATGTTATAGCCATTGCTGATATATTGAAGTCGCGGTTTTAATTTGTTACAATATGGTCTTTATTGTCTGTCCGTCTTATGTTTTTTCTGCGACAGACGCAGCTTACATGCGACCGGTCCTATTGGAAATCCTTTTGGGAATTCATTAATCATTGGACGTCCGACAGCAGAAACGATCATGTTTATAAATACTTTTTTATTGACGGTAGCTGATGGTAGTCCTTTTTTCCGCGTTTAAGGTTATTATTTGTTCTGTGACTGGGTGTTATTTATAAATAACGTAGTATTATTTTTGTTATTTCTCTGTTGTCTGATAAATAAATAAATTCCCACAACATCTCATACCTAATCCCGTGATGTCGCTCAAAGCACTTGTGTTACAGACATCAGACCATAGAGGAATCACAACTCTTAAATACATATATTAAACACTCAGACACAGAACAAACTCCGAGATAAGTCGCTTAGAGCACTTGTGTTACTGATATCAGGGCCGATGGCGCAGGTGGTAGTGATTCTATCTTGTGCGACAATCGTGGGATCTCGTGGGATCGAACCCCGCCTAGGACTAATATTTATATGATGATATTATTGTTTTTTCTGTGTCTGGGTGTTAAATATATGTATTTAAGTAATATATATGTGATTCCTCTGTTGTTTGACGTCCTTAAAACGAGTGCTTTAAGCGACTTACCACGGATTCAGCTCAAGGTATGAGAAGGAACTAATATAAATACGGATTATTTAACATATATATTTTGTTCCGACGTTTTAATAATTTTGCGGCAACCGTTTTAAAGAATGACCGTGACAAAAATAAATCGCGTTCTCAAACTGTTAAAAAGTAGTAGATTTATTAAAGGTTCACCAACAATTGCTACATTCAATAGCTATCATTTTTATAAAATCTTGTTAAATGTACAATTTTTACAATCAATCAATCACCGCGTGCAATATACTGAATCAGGTTTCTTAATAAGAAAATATATGCTTAAATTTAATGACTATAAAAAATAAATGCATATATAATAACATGTAAAAATGGTAGACTTATCTTGCAATATACTTAATAAGATTTTTTTTTATAAAACCAAGTCAACAAACAAGCATGCAGTCCGCGTGATAGTAAGCGTTTCTGCAGCCTATAGACGATCGTCATATCACATGGATATTCCTCGCTTTACCAATTGTGTAACTTGAAGATATTAATGTCACATTGACCAGTAATTTCACAGCCTCTCTCACCCATCAAACTGGAACATAGTAATGCCATTTAGCGGTAGAAATTGTTGAGAGTAAGGTACCAACGCAGACGACCTATTTATAAGATCTACCTAATATTATAATATAATTATAATAACTTGTTTTATTTATGTATTTATTTATTGAACTTTATTGCACAAAATATTATAAAATTTTCAAATGGCGGACTTAATGTCAGTTGGCATTATCTCCCAGTCAAACAGAAAAAAATACATATAGTGGTGCAGACAATATATACACAAAACAGACAAACGTTACATGCACATTTGTATAAATAAACGCAATAAATACATATAATGTAAAAAAAATCTTTGTTACCATTAAAGAGCTGTTTTGTATTATATTATGAGTTGCGGCAATTTTACCACTATTTGTATGCAAACATAGTATTTTTTCCTTCAGGAATACATACCTATTCCATTATCGTATCTATATAAATATTGAATGTATGCACAAATATATAGAACTGAAGTAAATGGTATAGTAGATATAGCGCGACCTAGGAGAACATATCTTAACAAGGTAGAAGGGTTATTAAAGAAGGGCCAGGTCAGAAGTACCAAGAATAAACAAGCGTGTAAGAATGAACTAATACGAGTAAGTGAAGCCAGAGAGGTATACCAAGATCGTAGCAAGTGGAGGTACGTAGACTCTGCCTACCGCGATGGGACACAGGCGTGATGTATGTATATAACATATATGTATGTATATATTATATATGTATGTATATAATATATATGTATGTATATAAATAATAATGTTTGTAAATACAAAATTCTGCCCGATAAAATAACTTCTATAGATACCTCCCCCCGTCGCCTCACTGGCACTCCACAATCAAATACACTCCACACACATTTTTTTCGTAGAGCAGAGAACAGTAACAAACTCAGTCTTCATTAACAAAACTTAACTTCAACCCCCCCGTTGGCTGCCCGAGCCTAGGTCGAGCCTCAGAGGCGCCCTCGGGTGATCGCTATCGATCCCGCGAGCCTTGTGAGCGAGACCGTACTTAAACACCTGGTCACCACCGCGTCGTACGCACCCCGTGAAATCGGGCACGTGGTAGCTCATAAACGAGCAACTTCACCCCCTCCTCCAGTGACGTAGTAATGACGTATGATGTCCAGCAATAGTTTCATCAGAAAAAAAATTACAATATTTCGTCTAAATTTAACTGTTTGATAAGTATCTCAAATTACCTGTGTTACGGATATCAGAAAACTGACGTTATAAATATAATACTTAAAAACATATTTAACACACAGACACAGAACAAACACAAATGGCGCCCGATGGCGTATATGGTAGTGATTCTGTCTTGTGCGCCAAGGGTCTTTGGTTCGATCCTTAGACGAATATTTATATGTTGATAGTTACATGTATGTACCAAACATAGAACATATATATATATGTGTGTGTGTGTGTGTGTGTGTGTGTATTCACGGAGTCTACTTGTGATTTCTCTGTAGTCTGATGTCCGTAAGCACTTGTGTTACGGACTTCGCAACGATTTATCACGGAATCAGGTCAATATTTTTAATGTTGTAGGAATACATATTATAGTTAAAGCTGAAAAATTAAAGATTTGTAATATGTCGTTAAAAACTTTCATAGTCATCACGTCGGTCAAAACCAGTGCGATTTTGCGGCTCTAGTCAGCTCGTCTTTCCACGCTTGTCGGTGTGTTGCATCGACAGTTCAATGTACATCGCCCGTTGCCTCTTTAACTTGCCAATACGCTGGACTATGTCAGTAACAGAAATAATAATAATAATTAATAAAATAACTATCTCAGAAAAAAAACAAAAATACACCAACCAAATGAAGAAATAGTTTAAATATGGAATACGAATAAAGTGTACATTCTACCGCTGGTGCTTTCAAACACTGGTGTCATTCCGAAGCACCTAAGTGATGCCTTGCGAACTCTTGACCTACCAGAAAGCATTTTCATAACTATGCAAAAAGCGGCAATTCTTAACACCTGCCGTATTGTCCGAAAGTTCTTGCAAGATGATACTCCGCCCCCCTATCATGGTCCTGAAGTTCACTTGGCCTAGGCTCGTGAATTTTAGTTATATACCGATGCACCCTCAGTGTTTCGAGAAATAATAATAATAATAATAAATTCCCACAAATCTGACTCCGTGGGAAGTCGCTTAAAGCACATGTAATACGGACGCCAGACAACAAAGTAATAACAAATAAACTACTTAAACACATATATTCAACACCCAGACACAGAAAAGTGTAGTGTAGTGAAGCGTGAGAATATATATATATATATAAATATTTGCTCTGGTTGGGAATCGAATACTCGACTCTTGGCGCACAAGATAAGATCATTACCATCTGCGCTATTGGACCCATCAAATTTTATCAATATGAAGACAGTTAATATTTTATAATTACTAGCTGTACCTGCAGGCATTGTTCTAACTATACTGTATTATATATATGTCTATATATAGGATCAGACAAGTACATTTAGCGAGGTCCAAGGTACCGGCAGAATAAAGTAGTAACTCATCCTGTACCAAGTCGTAAGAGGTGACGGAGGTTCTAAAGCCGACATGATGGCGGTGTTTTCATTCGAAACAGTGCAGCTGAAATGCGCAGGGCGAAGATGGGCAGCAGCATCCCCGTCGTGAAGCTACGCTCTGCGATTGCCAGCACGCTGCTCAATTTTGGGCAAAATTTTCCATTTGGTAGACCTATATCCAACAATGGAATTCCAATGGTTGCAGTGATGATGATGAAATACATTCAATGAAAAATAAAATGGCCGATATGTGATGAACGAAATTTTTAGCGTGCACTCTGACACCGACTGACAGTTATGAGTTTGAGAGGTTCCTTTAAAATTTTAAAGTCTAAACCTTTTCATCATAAAAATGTTTTCATACAAACATGTAAACGAAATAATTTGTCAAATCAGACCAGAATTTTACGCGTGATGCCGTGACAAAGAGGAATGTGGATTCTATTTTAATCAAGTATTTGAGTTGTTACTCAAATACTCTTTTACTCAGTAAACGGAATAAATGACAATTTAGATACATATTAAAGGAGAAACTGTCTGACTGACATATAATAATAATAATAATAAAAATAAATATTCTATTATACACCAAATAAAAAATAGATAATAAAATCAAGAATCACAAAACACAACGGGCGTCCTTATTGCAAGTAGCGATTTCTTCCAGGCAACCTAAAGATATAAGCGGAGCCTCAAAACAGAGCCTAAACCATAAAGGTAAGAAACTTGAAATTTTGCACAGTCTCCTTTTTTAAAGTAGAGGAGCACTAAGAAAGGCTTTTTGAAAACTATCCCCCTTAAGAGGTGACGGGAAACGGGGTGCAAAATTAGTATGAAATGAAAAGATGCGGGTGAATTAAAATAAAAAATCTTCCTATGTACCAAGTGTCGTAAGAGGTGACTAAAGTACCAGAACCAACAGATGGCGGTATATCCATCCAAATCAGTGTAGCTCAAATGCACAGGGCGGGGATGGGCAGCAGCATTCCCGTCGCGGTAGCTGCGCTCTGAAATTGCAAATACGCGTGCACAACGCGACAATTCCCCTTTTCTTGGGGAGGCCAATGTCCAGCAGTGGACTTTCAATGGCTGATATGACGATGAAACATAAATCACCATATATAAATACAATCGAAGTGTCAGTTTGTAATATTAAAATTACAGCTTTTGAAAGTAAGAACGGATTTATAACAACAATAATCTTTTTAAATTTATTCTCTTTCTGACTGTTTGAGGTAAATTCCGAAATGGCTGGATCGATTTTGAATGGATCTTTCACTGACGGATTGCTTGATAGCTTGTGCCACAAGGAATAATTTAGGCTAATTTTGTCATTAATCACTACCACCGCTAGTTATAAATATGACTGATGAAAATCACGAGAAGTTATATTTATTATACCAATTACCATCAACGATCAGTGAAAATAAAAGTCAGTCACAATTTGTGAAGTGAATTTCTTATTATAACAGAAAAACTAAGATAGGCATAATTATGATTGTTTTGTCAATATTTTCAGGGAAACAGACATACGACTTTCAACGTCGACGCGCTTTTAAAAACAAATATGAAAAAAATAAATACAATGTGCATAAATAAGTGCCTCTTATAAAAAAAAACAATGTCTTTGGTCTTCGTTACATTTTACATAAACGCATTAGAAAACACATTACATATAATTTGTTTACCCATCTTTATCATTTCGTATTTGCAAGAACGAGGAAAAAAATATTCTAAAATTCTAGAACGTCTATTTCAAACGATGACTTAGTTCAAATAAAAATCGAATCGTAATTAGAAACGTTTTATTCTTCCAGTCACAATGGAAAATCTTGGTTTCATACCGTCACTCACGTTAGGTATAACTGTTCGCATACAAATCAGTTTAGGAGCATAGCAAACAAGGCTAGAACTTTGCAAATACTTATAGATAAGGGAGCGCTACTGAAATGTCATTTAAGGATAGGTGGGGTGATCCTTACTTCGCTCCGTCTATCCCCAGTAGTGGTTGTAACCTCGCCCGGGAGCGTCGCGCCATTTAGTACGCGAGAAGCCCGCGAAATTCAAACTCAATAACAGTGTTCCATTCTAGTGTAGTGTGTGAACAGTGTGATTGTGTGGATTGGATTGAATTTTTCAATTGGGTTAAAGAAGTTTTTCCTGTAAGTAGTTTCTTATATTCTCTTTACAAATTTGTTAAACGTTTTCAAAAAGTTATTAGTGTGAACATTTTTCATTCGTTCTGCGTATTATAAGGCGGTGTTAATTTAGTATCGTAATGTAATTTGTGATTGAATAATTAATGTGGCCTGTTGATTCTTATGTAGCTAGTCGGAATTTCCATTAAATTTATAATTAAATCCTCAGTTAAGATGAAAAGCGTATTTGATGTGGAAAGTTCTATTAATGGAATGTTTCGTCGAAATTGTTTGTAGACACGTTTAGTTAAAATTCACATTGCGGAATATTTTTTAATCAAACAATAAACCTTTGCGAGGTATTTAAAGATTAAGTTCTTCAAAGTTAAAACAAAACGTGATATTTCCAACTTAATTTATAAGAATAGTACTATACATAAAATCACGATAACAAAAAATATGTACTTTTAAAATTAATTTTAATCTATGTGTAATAAATAAAAATAAAAAATATTTTCATAATTTTCATAAAATAAAATTTGCTTAGTTAAAAAAAATATTATTATAGAGGTTTTTCTCAGGCTTCAGTCGCGACAGCCTGAGTTTGCTGCTTTTTTTCTAGTAAATATTAACTTAAATAAAAAAAATTGAAACTTTGTAAATTCAAGTAAAAAGTAGTCTCTAACACAGGATGGAATCGATTTTATTTTGGTTTATGTTCCGTCTGGAGTCCTAATTACCAAAGAGGAGGATTTAATAACTATCAGGGCTAAAACAACTTTTTTTATATGAAACAATAATTGAGAAACGTGACATCATTTTGAATTAAGAAATTTAGTATTCCGAAACAGACGATCTATGAGAATTTTTTTAAAATATTAACTATCAGCTTTCATTCTCGTAGTTCCCTTTCTCATAAGAATATTGGCTATATTGTAAGCCAATATTTTTTTTACCAATAGTTACTTGCCATAATTGTAATTTTCTATAACCAAAAGAGTTCTTGAAATCGGTCAGTTCTTCAGTTTATTTGTTACTAACGTACAAAAATAAAAATTTTGTTTTATATTCTCACCTAAGAGGAAGGAATTTCCATGATTTTTTAGTACATATAATATAGCTTATGGTTCTCCAAATTAATTAAGGTTTCTATTAATTAAAGATTTTCCTAAATTGATTTAGTAGTTTTTGAGCTTTTTTGCTTAAACAAGAGTACAAATCTTTGTAATCTTAGTATACAGTTGGTAAACAAGCATCCGGTCGGCGTAGTGATATGTTAGCGAAGACTAAAGATGTCTGGTAAGCGCAAAGACATCACTATCGCTTCTCCAACCTCGTGACTTATTGTTTTTTTGTCATATTACCCAGTAATGTCACAATTTCTGTCCCTTTTTAAATCGGAACACAGCACAGCACATTACTGTTTGGTAACGTTGTATTGTATACCTCCAGTGTAAGAAGCTGTCAATAAAATTGATGACTCAGTTCAGAGTGACTCAAGCACGAACTAATT
Organism: Heortia vitessoides; assembly: GCA_020976665.1. Classification (NCBI taxonomy): domain Eukaryota; kingdom Metazoa; phylum Arthropoda; class Insecta; order Lepidoptera; family Crambidae; genus Heortia; species Heortia vitessoides. Next base: position 4,706,761 of record JACJUM010002842.1, read on the forward strand.
ATGACACATAGATACGAGACTACTTCACTTATATCGTTCGGATATGAGTGAAGAAATATTTCTTTTATGGAAGCCATAAAGTACAATGGTACCTACCATAAACACACAGGCTCAATATTTATACTAATATTCATTATTACTTCATTATCATCATCGCAGTCATAAAACTTTCACTACTGGACATTGGTCTCACCAAGAAATACGGCAATCAACAATCACAGAGCGTGGCTTCGTGACAGTTATGCCGCTGTCCGATCCGGCCTGGTACAGTTGAGCCACGCTTATTTGGATGGATAATACATTCATCTCGTCTACTGGTGCAAGGGGAAGAGCTATACTGCTCAGCTCGGCTTATATAATTTATTGTCAACTCCGGTACCTCAGTCGCATCTTACGAGGCCTGATACAAGGGTACTATTTGGATTCCCCATAGCAAATAGTATAAATACGTTTATATAATTGCTGTGTTGTTGATTCTTTTTACCCAGATCTGCAAGTAACCTGCTGGGGAAAGAAATATTTAATAACGAAAACGGATGACCGAAGGAATTCCTAAGAGGATAGCTTATTCGTCTCCTACCATTGCAACTCGACAGAATAAAAAATATTTTATTTTGTACCACAAACAATTTCGACTCCCTAATAAAAAAGAAATATTACGTTCTTTTTGGCTAATATTTTTTATATATAAAATACGTGTAAAATACTGTAATATGTATAATATTTTTTGCATTCTCATAAATTAAGCGGGATTCGAATCTAGAATCTCTGGGTAACATATCCAATGTTATGACCCCTAAGCTACTGATTAAAGCTAAATCTCTCGTACAGAAACAGGGTCTTAGGATGTACACAACATCTCATACATTGACCTGACTCTGAGCTAAGTCGCTTAAAGCACTTGTGTTACGGACGTCAGACAACAGAGGAACCACAAATATACTATTTAAATATTTGTATTTAACACACTCAAAGATTGTGCGTTCAAATTTATTTGTGTTTTTTGGAACTAGCATTTTTTTTTTACAGTTTGACCTTATAAGCGAACAACGCAAAATTTAAATATATTAATTAGGTTAACGTTTAACCTTATCCTTTATATAAATGCCACCAGCTACTCAGTGGTCCGACATAGGTCTCCCCAAGAAATAGGGAATTTGGCCCATAATTGCCGCGCTGGGCAAGCGTGTTAGCAATCGCAGAGCGCATCTTTCGTGAAGGATACGATGCTGCCCACACTCGATCAGTGAATTTGAGCTACACTGTTAAAGAAGGATATACCGCCATTTGTCGGTTCTGGTAACATAGTAGCCTCTTACACTTGGTATAGAAGGAGGTACTATTCTACGCTGCCGGTACCTCACGGCAGGGCTTCATCCCGTGCATGCCTAAATCTTATACTTTTCGTGTACATATTTCATAAAAATGGTTTCGCAGCTTAAAGTGTGAAAGCGTAATGGACCGATACTCTTTTGAATTCATGATACTAGCATTCCTATTATCCTATAAATTATCCTGATTCCACTTCCACTTTTTTCACCGTTCGATATTTCGAAGTACAAAGTTTTTTTATCCATTTCGAATCCCCGCGTTAGAAAAGGATGCAATTAGTAAAATTTAATGACGTCAAAATGGGAGCGTTAATTATTCATGTTAATTAATTGGTTACGTCAGCAGTATGATTACTAATTGGATCCGAATCCGCGGTACCTGTTTGGTATTCTAAATCGTGGATTCAATGTTCTAAACGTACTTATACATTACAGTTATTTGGTAGTTCAGATAGTAGTTTTGGCGGGAGTTTTGAAAATTGGTCCTTGAATGCCAACTCGTGTCTCTATCGAACACGCCGCCATATTGGAAAAATGTTAGCCTCTCCCTTTATTATTCATATATATTACTAAACAATTAAATACAAAATTAAATGACAGATAAAATGCTTTAACTTGTGTTGATGAGGATTTAATTGTTGATTTGTTAATTTCAGGATGAGTTCAAATATATATTGGTCTACTCTACCGCAGATTGATTTCAATGGTATTTCTATTCTACTGCTGCAAAGTTAAAGGATGTTAGTCGAAGACTATGTGCCTCTGCGGCTTCTTTAAAGCGTTTGCGAAACCTCAGTCCCTACTTCTACCAGTCTACTACTACTTCTACCAGTTATTTAGACCTTACAGAGGATCAACTTGAGAAGCTTGAGCGTATTTAAAACTTCTGTTTAAGATTCATTTTCGGTTTATGTAAGTTTGATCATGTGTCCAACTTTCGTACTAAGCTCAAATGGCTACCTATTCGACTTCGCAGGAACGCTCATGTCGTTTTTTTTGCTATAAAAGCTATTGTTCTGTCGTTTTGTGTTCCTTGGGGACAGCCATGAAAAATCCCTAAGATCGTCAGAGAATTTATCACTCAAAATGCCTCTGTTCCTTTCAATCCTTTACAGTTTAAGCTGTTCGTTTGTTGAATGCGCTTCCCCTTGAAGTAAGATCTGCTTGTTCTCTTTCTATTTTTAAGAGAATGGTGAAGGAGTATTATCTGTCACTTTGATTCTGCTTTCTGATTCTGTCACTTTCCTTGTTCTGTGATTTTATCTTTGTATATGTATTTGAATGTATGTGTAATATATGTATATATGTATGTTTATTATTATGTATATATGTACTAAATGCACCTCAAACTTCCATCAGCTTTAACATTATTTCTATCCAAAGGTTGCCTGTAAGAAACTGCATTTAGCGGTAAGGTTGCCTCTTGTACCTACTATTCCATGTTTTTAAGCTGTTCTTGTGTTGTTTTCATTGGCGTACAATAAAGAGTATAATATTATTATTATTAATGATGTTATTTTTGTAATAAATCATAAAAATTGGTATGAGTACTTCAAAATATACTTCAAAGTATTCTTTTAGCTATTCTTTTACAAATATTATGGCTAAAAAATATTTCTACGCCAAATTGAGGTAATATAATCAACTCATATGATATAAATAACTTAATTATTTTCATTGTGATATTGTCATATCGGCCAAAAGTCATCCATGGCTATTCCAGCACTGGTGCGTTTGAATTACGCTATTTTAGGTGGATATACTTGTCGTTTCCAGTTGCTATGTCGCTATTTTCGTTGCTACGACACATTTTACAGCTAATGCTTTTATTCTACTCTACCGGCAACGCTACGTATATCAATGCGTAAATAACAGATTATCACCCGTTTACCATTTTTCATTGTGGCGTACGTAGTAAGTAATTACCCAATTTTAGAAACATTAGAGTATGAAAGATTAAACTTCGTAATCATTATTTTCCATATTTTAATTCCTATTTTAACTAGCTGTTGACCGCGGGTCCGTGAGTGTTTTGTTATTTTGTGATGAAAAATATCATGACATACGTGATTTAATTTTCTAATAAAACCTCGTACGGTGGGCGACAGTCTGACGTGGGGCACCGATAGACTAGAATAGTACTTCCGTTTAGTGTCGTAAGAATCGACTGAGGTACCGGAACCGACAAATAAAGGCAGAGCGGGGATGGGCAGCAGCATGCATGTGATCGCTTTTACGCTTGCCCAGTGCGGCAATAATGGGCAACCATCCCTTGTCTAAAAGACTTGTCAACTTTACTTTGTACGAGTGATGTTATGTGTAAAGACTTTTTACAATATCTATAAACAATGTGCGAGCGATATTTATTTATACAGAGTATAAGGTCTTCATAAGACAGTTATGTAAAATATTTCATACTATATCTACATACGTTATCCTGACTCCGAGATAAGTCTCATAAAGATAATTCACAAAGATAATACCTAAATACATATTTTTAAAACCTAGACATAGAATAAATACAAATATCATCATAGAAATGTTTGCCGTTGATAAAAATTGAACTCGCACCCTTAAATAGGATTACTTACACTTGCGCCATCCAGCCGAGTGTTTTTTTCAATGATTTTATATTTTTAAATATTAACTTTACAAAACCTTGGGTCATGAGACAATCTATGCAAAAGAAAAAATTTGAAGGATGGTTTTTTTTCGCCAAAACACCTACAATCTTATCGGGGATATGTAATTGATGAAAGGATAGAAACGATAGACAAATATGTCTTTATTTAAATAGCACCTTGCTAAATTGTCAATACAAACAATATTTTGTTAATAAATATAGAATTACTATATTTATTGACAAATTATTGTTTGTTTGTTGCATTTATAATTATAATTAATTAGCAGCGTCTAGGCTTTACCCGCATAGTTCGGGTTCCCGTGAGAATAATAAATGTTATTATTATATAAAGGTAGTAAGATATTATGACTGTTTATTTAATAATTTCAAAAACGCCGAAGTTTCATACTAACTCTGCATCTCCGTTATACTGCTTCATGGGGTGATTTTTCAGAAATCATTTCTTAGCTTCCTTTCATGTATAAAAATTATTGTGTAAATTTCCAGATTTTCACGTTTGTTTCTCCTTTTATATATATAGATTACTCGAATGACTCATATATTTTGATGAAATTATAGGGTAATAAAAGTATTATAAACAAATTGGATATAAAATTGGCTTTTAAAACTACTCTTCTAATTTAAAACTAGGTTGACAAAAGGTTATTACGCAAGCTAAAAGAAACTGTATGAAAATATCTCCGATAATGTTATGCTAGAATTTATATATCTAAGATGTGTCTGTAAATAAATATATTGTATGGCGTTGAGTGGTTTAGTATAGAAATGACGTATCGATGCATTACTAACGCCATCTATTATTTCTCGCCATTACTTTCTGTGTATATGACGTCAGCACGCTAATAGTGCCGGATTTCCAAACAAATGAAAGCAGCCTGATGCTTTCAATTTCTATAAACGAGATACGAATCTAGATGAAGGCAACAATTCGTCTGAACACACTAACCGAAACGAATGGAGCAATAGAATACATTACACCCAATATGGCGGCGGAATAGAAGCAAATGGTTGGGCCCGAGTGTCGGAAGCCTCGCACATAATTAATGAAAATCTCCCAAGGAATAGAAAAGGCAAGCCGAAACCGAATACAAGGAGATAGATTTTTTCAGTAGACGCTACATCATTTACACTACCCATACTTTTAGCATTTAGTTTGTGCTATTGTTCCAACATAGTAGGTCTCTTTAAGGTCTAGTATAGATTATAACTAGGGTTCAAAAAACTTAAAATAAAAATAATAAATACATTACTGTAATAACATTCGTAGAGACAGAATACCAATTGACCCTATAAAAATATCTGTTTTTTTCATTTGCTTTTATGAACATCCATCTTCGATGTCAGTACATTTAGATTATTTTTTGCATCGCATTTATATTCGTTTACTATAAATTAAACAATCTATAGCTATGTTGCGAAAAATAGTGCACAAAATAAAAACACGCGATAAACTTGATTATATACATTTATTTAAGGAATAACTAATACATTAACAAAATAGACTCATAAGAAAATTTAAATATAAATCCAAATCAAACTGAATTTATGTTTATGAGTACTTATGTATGTACTCCAACATAAATTGTAATATACATTAGCTATAATATGATTTTGAACGCTTTTTCTATGATTTATCAGGTACCGACAGAGCGTGAAGTGTAAAGGTTATTGTAGCGTGCTACGAATTGACTACGTCATGAATGCATCGTAGCAATCCTGCGTAGCTTTGTATGATATTGAATAGCAACACAGTTAGTGCAGAGCAAGTTAAACTTGTGCGATTTACTCTCGTAGGTTCGTTGAAAAACGCTGACTTTGCATGGAGAGAGCAGTAAAACGTGGTTGCGACGTGGAACGGTCAAAAACATATTTTATATTATTGAAATTTTAATGTCCGTCTGTTGAACTAACCACACATGGGAATCAAATTTTTACTCTAGAAGAATGAAAATTTGATTTTAAAATTTAATACATTGGATGGTAGAAACTAAGTCCCTATCTATTTAAATTTTTAAATAAAGTCATGAAGTAAAATTGGTCTAACATTTACAAAAAAGAAAACGAAAAATGTCAATCCTAAGAAGGCGTGACTATTAATCAAAAATATATAGCGTAAATTTTGTAATAATAATATACTTTATAATTAGGTTATTTCCAAGGCCTCCTCTCTCTCAATGCTTGCCTAACAGTACTTGTATTGCTGTTTTACAAATCATGATCATACCAGCCATTGAACCGATCATTCAGCCAAACGTAGGACTCCTAAAACGCGGGGATATAAATAACTATTTTTTGTAATATTTGCCATAATTAATGCGCGGGGCAGGCATATTGGCAATTGTAGCGTGCGCTTTCGTGATGGGGATACTGCTACCCATCTCTGAACTGGGAATTTAAGCTGCACTGTTTTGTATAGATATACCGCTGACTGTGTGTTCCGAAACCTCAGTTGCCTCTTACGATACCTGGTACAGGGACAACTCATCTTTCAGAGGTAGGTACAAATTTGGTTTTTTATCTTTCTTTGTGCCATCAGTTTGACTTTTTGCACAAATTCGCTGTGTGTGTCCCATCCGAATAGAGAGAGACTATGTATCTCCACTTGTTACGATCTTGGCATACCTCTGTAGCTTCCCTTACTCGCATTAGTCCTACATGCTCGTTTATTCATGGTACTTCTGATCTGGCCCTTTTTTAATACTCTTCTATCTGGTTAAGATATGTTTATCTAGGTCCTATACCAACTCTTCCATTCACTTTTGCTTTATAAAGATTATTATTTGACAGAATATCATGAGTTCTTCGGGGATGCGATAAAGTCGTAGGCTCACTAGCTATTTCATAATAAGTTCATATATGTTTGTATATAAAATAACCTAACGAGGGGGTGTACTATAAATGCCAAACCCACGTCCAGTCCCACCCAGTCCCTCGATACATACATTAGGATTATGCCGACTTTATATTTGCAACAATGTATGACGGCAACCCTGTTTTTCAGAATGAAGGGCGAGAGAGGCAGTGTAGTTATTGCGTGATGTGACGTTATATTTAGAACCAAAACTAGTAGAGATTGTCTTGCCTGTTTCTTTCTGATGGTTCTCGTAATGAACCAGCGGTAAACTTAGTTTGTTGTGCGATAAGGACAAACAATTCTTATTGTTGTAACCCAAAGTAACCATTTTTTATCTTAATATAACTATCCGATAGATTTATACCATCGCATACATACCAGCCAGCCTTTGCAACACAAAAAAATGTATTTATTTACACCACCGCATTAAAAATCTCTAAAATTAATAGCGTTTCCCTTCTATATTATGCGTAATTATACATATAAACCTTCCTCTTGCATCACTATAATCGGTCTATCAATTAAAAAATAAATGAATCCGTTGGGAAGTTTTAAAGATTCAATCATACGAAGGTCTATCACAAACGTTGGAAATCGACTTTGTTTGATATTGTGTAATGAAAACTTGGCTGTATAAAAAGATTCAACATTGAGAGAATACATTTGGTTTATGAGAAAACAAATGAAAGTTTTCCAACGACCAATATCTTTTATATTCTCAATACTTGAATAAAAATGTAAAATAAAACATGAATTCAATTCCATATCCTAGAATTTATCTTCCATTACCTCTAATGTAAAATACCGCAGCTTTTTAATGAGAATACCTTAAAAAATATCGATTTATGTCTATTTAAAAGCGTCCTTCCTTTTACGCTTTCCAACTTTTGTCGACAATAACTTCACTTTTTATCGCGTCCCACGGGATCTTTTCCGGGATTAAATATAGTATACATATACATCATACAGACAGACAGACATTTTTTTATGTGTTCTGCAATATTTTATTTGCTGTCTCGTATATTACTCGCTTTTTTTTTTAAACGGCGGCCATATTTATATAATAAATACGTCTTAGTAAATGCAGTTTAGATAAAGATTCCCCAGTTGCAATTCTATTTATAATATCAGTTATTGGTCAGTCAACTCTAGTCTAAATCAATAAGGTGGTAAAATGAACTAGAAAGTCTAAAAGAGCACATCAAAGTCTAGAAATATTAAAATAATAAATGTATCCAACATTTCATACATTGACCTGAATCGATTAGCAGCAAGCACTTGTAAGACAGATATCAGACAACTGAGGAACAACAAATATAATATTTAAATACGAGTACATATATTTACTACAGACACAGGACAAATAAAAATATCGATCATATAAATATTTGTTTTGAATGGGCACTTAATAGGCTCATAAATACAATGACGGGCCCAATTGCGTAGATGGTAGTGATCCTATCTTGTGCCCCACTCAGAGCAATTATTATTTATATGATGATATTTGTGTTTGTTCTGTATCTGGGTGTTAAACATAAGTATTTAAATAGTATATTTGGGATTTTTCTATTGTCTGACGTCCGTAACACAAGTGCTATAAGCGACATACCACAGAGTTAGGTCAATATATGAGATGTTGTGAGAATTTAAAAAAAAAATATATATATATATCTTTATTATATATATGTGTATATATACATCATTTAATTTATATTTATAAAATTATTTATAATTTTATATATATATATATATATTTATATATAATTTTCGAAACTATTTACATATTCAAAACTATCAACTAATAAAATAGGTTAACTAGATACAGATTGTCCAGATAACCTATTTTATTAAAACTAAAATAATATACGTCAAATACAAAAAAAATATGTTACACATTAACACACTAACATATTACTGTTAAACTACTTAAAAACACGCTAGAACATCAATGGAACACAAATTTATGTACTAATGTATTCTGTTTTACTAGATTATAAATTCATTGTGTATTTCTAAACTATAGGTACTAATATTAATAATGATACGTTTTATTACAGACCATAAATATAGAGATATAAAAATAAAAGCACGAAGCCTGTAATCCTGCATTGATTGAATGGAAAAGTCAATAAAAGTATTGAACCTGTTTAGTTTATAACTGAAAAGAAACAACAACTTATTTTATAATAAATCATATGCCTTGAGGTATCTGCAGAGTCGATAGTACCTCCCACTCGACAGATATTTCAAATGGATGGTATATCCTAGTGTTGCTAACATGCGTCGCGAAAGCTGCGCTCTGCGATTGCCAACAAGCTTGCCCAGCGTGTCAATTATGGGCAAATTCCTGCTTTGTTAAGGAAGCCTATGTCCGGCGGTGGACTTCTAATAGCTGGTATAATGATGATAGAATCATAAGGCCTTTGAATAAATTTACCAATTGTGTAAAAGGTAAACTTATTGCTAAGGTTTATAACTGCTTAAAAATTATATGAGTGTTGAAATCGATGTTAATGAAAAAACTCAAACTTTTTCATTATTAAGACGACGGTTTGTTAGAGTTGGCGCCGGTATGGGTTCCAATAATACCTACAATTACAGTTTTTGATATTCTTATCACCATCAATTTTTCTTGCGGCCTCTTTTCTTGTGCCTCACGCAATGAACCTGGTGTTAAACCAACCTGGTGTCGACAGACTAGCATAAAACTAGGACACTCAATAGTCTATTTGTTTTAATGACTCTTACAACACCACTAATAGCGCTCCGCGGTTTCACTCTCGTTATTTGCCTTCCCGTGACAATATGTATCTATATTGTCAATACAACAACACTCCAAGAATATAGTGTTTTTATATTCATGAGAGGTGTTTTGATATGAGTTCAGTAATTATTAACAATGCTACAATATTCACAAATCTTCTATATATTGTTCTGTTTTAGGTGACAGTCATTTTTTTTTAATTTTTTAATATAAGGCTAGGTGCAGCAAGGGTCTTAAATAACTATACTTATGTCGAACTCGGGTTGAAAAAAAATCTTTTTTTAAAAGAAATAAGTGTATATTTAAATTATTATAGTGTCGTAGAAGTGTGGATTTAGGCATATACTTGTAAATATTGAGGGCTTGTTGCAATGAATTGTTTTCAGCTGTTTTGTTGACAGGGATTAGATTAATGAGAAGAGATCCATAAAACATAGTTTGAGAATATTTGACTTTGATAAATAGGCGTAAAGATTTATTTTTTTTCTATATTTTCATTAATAAAACAACTGCTTTTGATTGATAATGTTAATGTAATGTTATATAATAGCTTAAACAGTTTTGTAGGTATGCGTGCGTTAATTAAGACCCCGAACGGAATCAAAGCAAGCACTCGTCCAGAAGTAGCGGTGTCATAAGTAGATATACAAATTAATTTATTACACGTTTTATATAAGTTATAGTGACAATTGAATATTATTTGACTATACTATACTACATTTTTGGTATTTTAGTTTATTGCGCTAGGCATATTTTAAATCAGTGTTTTTCAAACTTTTTGCATATGTTACCTCTTTATTAATTAGAACAATAATAAGAAATTAATTCACGACATCACAAACGTTGACCTGGCTCCGTAATAGATAGCTTAAAGCACTTGAGTTACAAATATGACACAGTAGAGGTATAACAAATATAATAGTTAAATACATATTTAATGCCCAGACACAGTTTGTCCAATGGGAATTGAACTCACAACCCTTGGCTCATAAGATAGGGACTTTACCGAATGTGCTATCGGGCCCGTCAATTAAATTATTGAATCTAACAAAATATTGGATTTTTTGGTTTTATTAAATAATTATAAATATAAACAAAGCTTGAATAAAACAAACTATTATTGGTGCCAATATTTTCTACTCATAAAATTCTTTAAATGAAATAGAAAAACTGCAAGATGATCTATATTAGTTTTACTATCACCATTAAGTATTGCGAATATATTTTATTGTAATAATCTTGAAATGTCTCCAGGGTATTGTGAGTTCAAATTAAATAAATACTGGTCTAAGCATAAATAATGCAATAATAAAAAAATATAAAAATAAAGTTTTAATTACTTTGGTTTAGAAGTGTGAACAGAGAATACGCCGTTTTTACAATCTGAAAAGTAAAAGTTAGTTTCAGCACTATTTCGAATACAGATACAATCTGTACCTCAATAACGTATAACGTATAATCAAGTACTAATAGTAAAAAAAATATTGTGTATGTCTGTTAGTCATATTAAATTGAATGTTTTCGACTAAATGCATATGAAAAATGATATGAGAGGCGACCGATGTACAGATGGCAATAGACTCATCCAAACAGTGTAGCATAAATTAAACTGGGTAGACATGAGCAGCAGCATTACAATCGCGATTCTTCGTTCATCGATAGCCACCACGCTTGGCTAGTGCGGCAATTATGGGTAAATTAGTTAATAAATCAGTGGTTCTTTTAGGGCTGCTTTGCTGATCAATTTAAATTTCACACGACATCTCATACGTTAAGGTATGTAGCATAAAGTACTAGTGTTACGGATATTAGACAAACTGAGTAATTATCAATATAATACTTAAATACATATGAATAACACCGCGAGGTACCGGCAGAGTAGAACGCGACTAAGGTACCAGATCCAGCAGATAGCGGTATATCCATTCGAGACAGTGTAGTTCAAACTGCCCAGCGCAGCAATTATTGGCAAAATTCCCCCTTTCCTTGGGGAGGTACCGGCAGAGTAGAATGGTACCCCCCTCTGTACCAGGTGTTGTAAAAGGCGATTAAGGTACCAAAACGGGCAGATGGCGGTATTAATATCCGAGACAGTGTAGCTCAAATGCCCAGGTTGGGGATGGGCAGCTGCATCCCCGTCGTGAAAGCTGCGTCACGCGATTGCCATTACGCTTGCACATCGCAGCAATTATGGGTGAAGTTCCCCCTTCCCTCGAGGAGGCCTATGTCCAGTAGTGGACTTCTAATAGCTGTGATGATGATAAAATAACACCCTGATAAATATAAATATTGGTCATGGGTTGGATCCGACCCACGACCTTTTAAAAAAGATAAGTTCATTTTTCAAAATAATTGCTTTAATTACAAAAAGAAAATTGTAACTTACGCTCACAAATAGTTGAATGTCGAAAGGGTAGTTGGAAAATATAATAACACGTAGGGGCAATTGCGTCCTCGCTATCGCGAAAGCTATCATTCTTCTTATACGCAGATCTCTTACATTTTCCCAACCGCTACAGTATAAGGCTAATGCCATATTAGACGACTGAAAAATTATATAAAATAATGTCAGAAATGTAAGGTTTATTATTTTAGTAGAATAGTAACCCCCCTCAGTACGAGGTGTCGTAAGAGGCGACTACGACACCAGAATCGATAGATGAGGGTATGTCCATGGTATGTGGGGATGAGCAGCATCATTACTGTCGCAAGAGCTACGCTTAGCGATTGCCAACACGCTTGCCCAGCGCGGCATTTATGAACATAATTCTCCCGTTCTTGGGTAGGCCTATGTCCAGCGGTGGACTTCCAATTGTTGTAAAGATGATAATAACTATTCTATATATGACATGATACAGGGCAATTTTAACCTGCTGGCGCGCTGTTCTGCCCTGTGATTGGTCGCCGCCATATTGCGAAGACCAAACATAGAGTCTGTTTTTACCGAGAAGAGCTAAAAACGCAGCATATTTGTCTTGAAGGTTGAGCTTTATGGTTGTGTGAGCTGTAGACCGGGTCAGTACTTGTAACTAGGAATGCAAATATTTGAAATTTCTGAAGACTACTGTTTTACTACCGACATATCGGTAAAGAGATTGTCATAGTGACCTCAAATGGCGTGATCAGATATGTGATGTCATTATGGCACAGTCTACATCATACCTTTGATATGGCTTGAGCGGGGATCCATAGTGTATTACTGATCATTTGACTTATTCTAGTTTTAAGGGGCAACTTTTGTAATTTTTATTTGCCTATTTATTTCGGCTAGTGTCCACAACAGCTGGACTGATTTTAGCGGAACTCTTAATGGCAGATAGCTAATATTATTTGGAGTACATTTAAATAATGTAGACCTCACACAAAAAATGAGAGTAAGGTACCAATGCAGACGTGCATTGGTACCTTACTCTCACTTATTTTTACCGCCAAATAGCAGCGTTCGCATTATTGTGTTCCGGTCTGAAGGTTAAGAGAGAAAGTGAATTTACTGGGTAATGTGGCATAATAACATCGTTAGTGATGTATTTATAATATTACGAGCGTCTACATGTGCTAGTTAGTCGACCTGGTATAATAAAAAAGGAACGTAGGTAACTTTTTTTATTAATGGTAACTATTTTTATTTAGGGGGGGGGGCAATGTGGATTGGTAGTTGGGGACTACCAATGCAACTGTATGTAACTGGGTCAGCTAATAAGAAATTGTCAATTCTTATACTTGGCTTACCGATTCCGTCATTCTCCCAATATGTGCGCACAACATGTAACAATAATAAGTGGATGCCACTATGCTGGATATGTATTGGATATCCGCTAGAAATTTCTGGAAATAATTGAATATATTATTCATATGTGGAATACAATGAGCACTCCATAAAAAATAAAACACAGAAGATAGTTTATTTGTTGTAAAACTACTATTTTAACAGCTTTAAAACGTTGTTTATTTAACATTTTTTGTTCGAAGTTTCGATTACCATTAGGCAATAGACGTCAAACAAAAAATGTAGGAAGTCTTGTAAGTTTAACAAGTTTAAGATGACCCGTTAATTGTCAGATTAATGACCCCATAAATTGCATGTTATCATCATAATAGTTTCTGAATATAAATGAAATAGTTAAGTAGAAATAGGAAGAAAATAGTCCTTCGTTGCTAAGAGGTGATTGAGCTACCGATACGTCGAATAAAAAATTGTTACAAACCAAATTAAACTGCGTTTTAAAGCCGTTAAAAATGTAGTTTCTTATGAGTAGTGAACGCATAAATATTAGAAATTAATAAACTTACGCTTGACAAATGTACCGCAGATGTGCATAAATGGGCAACTAAATACACAGATAGCGCTGTCAACCAGGTCTGGTAGATTTTATTGTATGTTTCCACAAATCTGGAATTTATATATTCCATTCCATTGTATTTGTAAACATAATACAGAGTACATGCAAAATTCCGAGTAACAAATTCACCAGTTAAGTTACATACACGTTAGTGTAAAGGACGAAACTAACTTTCGCATTATATTTCTACATAGTAAATAAAGACATAGATCTATCATTTTGATAAAAATGTGTGTATAATTCCAGATCAGAATTAAAAGTAAAACAAAAAAAGAAAAAAAATAAACTTTCATTTTATTTTGGCATCCCCTTTTACCCCCTTTTAAAGAAATAATTTTAAAAAATATCATTTTACACGGGTTTCATGACTTCTAATGAAATACCTTTATACTGAAATTCATTAGAATAACTTTAAAAACAGCAAAGTTTCATACAAACTTTGCACCCCCATATTACCCAATTTAGAATCGGCATGACTTTTAATAGAGTTCAGCTGTCCAAGAGCGCTACTCAGAAAATTTTCAGGAATAACAAGAGTTAGGGATACGGTAAGTCGCAGGCGGAAACCTATGTTTAGATTATATTCAGTAAGTAACTTACGCATACACCTTATTTTGTTCCTTTATAACATTTGTAACTTGCAAATATCTTTCTTCTATGTCTTGAATTTTCAACGCGTCCACCATAGCTTGACTGCACAACTCGAGCTTTAAGCAAACATGTCCAGCAAAAAGACATTTCATGCTATCGAATCCGGTCACATTGCAATAGAAATATATAAATGTGTACAACGTTAAGAAAGCGAATGAGATTTCATAATAAGGCGTTTGCAGTTTCAATTCCGGTTCATCGAGTCTGAATGGCAAGTTGGTATCTATAATGGTGTACCGTGTTGGCTCGTCATGGAATAAATAGCTGTATGCTGTTCTCAACGCCGTCAGAATAGGGAATGAAAAGGTCATGCAGAAGATAAATTTTGACCAAGTCCTGTCGAAGTTGCGGAAGAGTGTTACCCATTTGTGAGTAATTAGCTTGTAAGGTAGAGGGAGTCTATTGCACGTGGCATAGTCTTTGTTGACTTCTTCGAGCATTTGTATTACCAAATCACTTTGTACAAACATCACGACCATCTGTGAATTAATAATTGATATGATATGATATATAAGATATGATAATATTTTATGTACCCTAGAATCAGGTGTCGTAAGAGGTGACTAAGGTACCAGAACACACACATAGCGGTATATCTATCCATAATAGTGTAGTTAAAATGTATAGTGAGGGGGTGGGCAGCAACAAACCCGTCACGAAGCGATGCTATGCGGTTCCAAACACGCTTGCCTAGCACGGTAATTATGAGCAAAATTTTTTGGGAATGCCTATGTCTAGCAATGATCATCATAGGTGTTTTGTCATCATATCAGCCATTACACACGTTTTGTCATCATATCAGCCACAGCACACAAATAATCATGCTGTAGCCGTGGGGTACCAGCAGAGTAGAATAGTACTTGCTTCTTTAGCAGGTGTCCTAAGAGGCAACTAAGGTACCGAAACCGACAGATGGCGGTATATCCATCCGAAATAGCACATCTTAAATGCTGCGGGGTGATGGGCAGCAGCATCCTTGTTGCGAAGTTGTGATCTGCGATTGCCACCACGCCTGCCCAGCACGGCAATTATGGGCAAAATCCCCCCGTAAGAGGTGACTATGATACAAGAACCGACAGATGCCGGTATTCAAAATATTGCAGCTCAAATGCACAGGGCGGGGATGGGCAGCAGCATCCCCGTCGCGCAAGCTGCGCACTACGATTGCCAACACCCTTGTCCAGCGCGGTAACTATGGGTAAACTTCACCTACTTTTGGGGAGGCCTATGTCGAACAGTGGACTTTCTATAGCTGATATGATAAATGCTGTTTATCCTCATCCTGATACATTTAAGCTACGCTGTTTTGGGTGGATATACCGCTATCTGTCGGTCCCGGTGCCTTAGTCGCCTCTTACAATACCTGGTACAGGGAAAGTAACATTTTAATCTGCTAGAATCCTTGTAGGAATACGTTAGTACTTGTATACGAATTATTCGATATATTCTTTTGAACACGTCAAAGGTCGTGCATAGTGCCTCGCCCATTTCTATCGCTAGTCTTTATTCTTTTTTAAGAGAGTCAAGGAAATTATTAAGTAATGTGACATTATACAATCAAGTCACTAGGTAACACTAGTGATAACCTTGTGATATCACAAACGTTTATAAGATGCGTTCACATTTAGCGCAAATTCCAGAACATCTCATACATTGACCTGACCACTAGCATTACGGAAAGACAACGGAGAAATCACAAGTATACTACTTAAATACATACATTTAACATCCCATACACAAATATCATCATATATGTATTTGCCCTTGGTGGGAATTGAATCCACGACCCTCGGCGCACTAGATAAGATCACTACTATCGGCGACAGCGGGCCTATTTAAATACCAGTTTGAGTTAGCTTATCAGGTCACGTAACATAATAGTAAGAAACCACGTTTCGCTTCCATAAGTCATCGTCTGTCGAAGACTATCGATTTAATATGATATGACTATCCACTTGCGGCTACCTTTCGGCAACCGTTCTATTTAAACGATCTTGAGAAGCAGTTAAAAGAGAAGTTTATATTATGAGTATTTAACATGAGAATATTATCGGTTTGATAGTTAGAAAAAAAATTGTTCTGACTTACATACCTTGATGAAGTAAGCTGTTATAGGTCCAAGTATGACAGCGAGGCTGAACAAAGTGTTCAAGTCTCGTATCAGCCACGATTTGTACATATGTATAACTGTTCCAGCATATACTGGCGACGCCAAAAGAATAGCGCAGGCTGCAAACAAACGCATGTTCAATTGATAGCAATAAATTATCTAGTAAGTTGTAATCTAATTAAAAGTTGCATCAAACAATATTTTTAACTACTATCGAAAAATATATGGTCACAGCCGAGGATGTAAAAAAAAAGATTTTTTATTTATATAATTTAATTAATAAAGTACAATTACAATTCTAATTTATAACTAGTCATTCAACCGATGTTAGGTACAAGAATGATCGAATAAATATTTTTCTAATTACAACGACGCGGTGTCTGACGTCAATGGGTGCACGAGGCGCAGTGTGAACATTTCCTGTTGTTGTATATAGCCATGGATTATTGAGGGCATAGCTCCATACGCAGTATACTTATATTAGGCTTGCGTAACAATCGGATCTTTTATAACAATTTATTTATAAATATATATATTAGTAGCTTTTGTCTACGGGTTCGCTGTCGTTAAATTTTAGATTTCTACCTTTAAAACTGCGAAAAGTTTCTCATAAAATGTTACACTCTGTTTTAAAGGATTGAGAGCAGCTAACCAAAATAAAATTGATGTACAATTTTTTGATTTTTTTTTAAATTCTTTATTTTATTAAAAAAAATTGTATTTGTATTTCTACATTGAATTTCTACTTCAATTAAATGTTAATAAACGAAGTATAACTGTGTAAAACTTAGTGTTATTCATTTAATCTAACAAAAATATTAGGGTTGGATAACCCTTATTACTTAGGAGCATGGAAAATCTATAGTAGCCGATTCTCAGACTTACAGAATGTGCATATAAAATTTCATAAGAATCGGTTGAGAATTTTATATAAAAATAATGAATACTCACGTAGCGATAAAATCCTTTGCATGTCATGAGATGGGTTCGGGTACATCATACTTAGGCTAATAGAGAACATACAATATTTGTATGACTTTTCGAAGGACTCAAACTTGAATTCTCTAGCTAGAAACCAATAAAAAAACAACATCTCATAAATCATTAGCCTGACTCCAAGATAAATTGCTTAAAGCACTTGTGTTGCGGATATCAGTCTAAGAAATCACAAATACAATACTTAAATACATATACACAACACCCAGAACAAACACAAACATTCATCATATAAATGTTTGTCTGGTTGTTGAATGAACCCAACGACCCTTGGCGCCTATGATTAGAACACTACCGAATCCGACATTCTTCCAATAATTAATCTCATTATTACAAATAAGTCACCAGCCATGCATCGTACACTAATGAATAATTTTCATGAAGTCTACTTCTTACAATGGTCGTCTGCATTGGTACCTCATTCACATATATTTCTACCGCCAAACAGCAGCTTTCCGTATTGCTGTGTACCGGTTAGAAGGGCGAGAGAGGCAGTAATATTACTAGGTAATGTAACCTAATATCTTTAAGCTAGTGATATCCTTGTGATATTACGAGCGTTTCTAGGCTGCGTCTATGGCGTTCATTTAAAACAGTTAAGATGTACAATACAAAATACATGATCAGTGAAGATTTTACAAAATCGAAATTAATTTAGTTTATCACCTAGAACTCGCATTGAATGTACACTCCTTAACTTCTATATATAAAAAAATATGTAAGAAAAAGCTGAGTTAAGATTAGCATAAGAAGGCTTAAAATTGTGCCTTAATAAAAAGAAAGTGTAATGTAAATTGTGCCTAAATAAATAATAAGAAGTTTGCCATATAGTTTGTTTTTGTTAAAAATATTTTTTTTCAAATAATATTACCTCCCGAATCGTGGGGCAAATATTTTCCGAAATGTTCCATATTGCTTTCAATTCGAAATAATAAAATCACTTGAAATATGCCAAACTCATTGATGTTATGACTGCGTTCGAATGCTATCCCTTATTATAAATGTTCGCTGTATAGTTATTTCAAAGGGTGCTTCCAATTGTGACTTAATGATTCATTTCTGTAAACTAATGTTGCAAAAATAATACAGCTTAGAAATTTGTTCCGTAAAATATAAATTGAACAATAATAAATAAAATCTTGGAACCAAGTATCGTAGGTCCTATTTTTGTTTTGTTTCTGGGTACTATTTATGTTTATAATTTCTGAGTTTTTTATTGCCAAGAGGTACCGGCAGAGTAGAATAGTACCTTCCACTGTACCAGATGTTGTAAGAGGTGACTGAAGTACGACAACCAACAGATGGCGACATATCTATTCGAAACAGTGCAGCTCAAATGGCGGGAGTGAGCAGCATCCCCGTCGCAAAAGCTACGCTCTGCGATTGGCAAAACGCTTGCCTAGCACGGCAATTATGGGCCAATTACCTCGTTTCTTGGTGAGGCCTATGTTCAGCTTTTTGGTGGACTTCCAATAGCTGATATGATGAAGTTCTCTTAAATCCATAACACAAGAAGTGGAACTGATTCTTAATCAGGTCAAGATATGAATCTTTATACACGAAAATTTCATGTCACTGCTAAACTATTGAACTGATTTTAATTGATTTTCGCTTCTATCCTATCTCTCAAATTGGATCAAAAATTAACACAGAGATTGGTTCAACTTGAAACTTAGGATGGTTTATATCTCAGTTTAAAGTGGCGACATTTTTCATGGTTAACATATAAGTGTAGTTAGGACAGACAACACAGAACCTTCTGTTTGTTTGTTTCGTAGATGTTTGTCCTGGGTTAAATAGAATTAACGATCATTGGCACATAAGATATTAACACTGCCGAATATGCCATTGGGCCTGTGGTATTCTAGTTCTCTCTTCATCATCATTCCAGCCATTGTAAGTCCATTGCTGGATATAGGCCTCTCTAAAAAAGGTGATTGTCCTTGGTCTCTTCATATCTGAAATAAGATTCTCCAAATATATTTTCCATTGCTCTCCGTACTACTCTTAGAGACAAGACAATATGTTAGAGTTTTATAAGTCATATCTCATAAAAGACATTAAACTTAACAAGCACAATATGTGCAAGATCTTCTTTAACAAACCATGTCTTGTTAGTGTCTCAATTTGTACTCTAGAAACAATGGAATAACAATATTGTATTTGTTAAAAAATTATGTGCTAAATTTTTTATACTAAGCTCAATAATGATATTAATAAATTTATTTGGCACATAAAAAGTAATGAAAAGTAACAAAGTTTTTAAAATATCGCGGTGTACCAAAGGGTGACCAACTTGGCACACCGTCATGTATCATGTGGCACCACAATACTGATTTTCAGTAATCACCCATAGACGACGAAGGGAACAAGTAACTTAAAAAATCCGGGATCTTAATTTCTATTATTATATTTTACGAAATAATAACGTCGAACACAGGAAAGCGAGTGTTAAATAGAATGAAAAAGTTGAGAGTACGATGATGTAATTTCGGCTACGATGGCGAGATATTAGTGATCCAAACTTGTGCGCCAGGTCCTAGGTTCGATTCCCACCCAGGACATATATTAATATAATTATATTTGTGTTTATCCTGTGTCTGGGATTTGAATATATCATCATCATCATCATATTAGCCATAAGGAGTACACTGTTAGACGTAGGCTTCCCTAATATAGGGGGAATTTTGCCCATAAAGCGTGGTGGCAAATTGGAGATGCTGCTACACATCCTCACCCTGTAGTTTTTGAGTTGCGCTGTTTCGGATGGTTATACCGCCATCTGTCGGTCCCGGTACCTCAGTCACCTCTTACGACACCTAGTACAGAGGGAGATACTATTCTACACTGCCGGTACCCACGGCGTATATGAATATATGTATTATACATATTTGTGATTCCCCTGTTGTCTGATGTCCGTAACAAGTGATTTAAGCGATTTATAGCAGATTCAGGTCAATATATGTGATGTTGTGTGGTTTTATTAAAGATGATATTTACTAGAAAAGAAATCCTGTTGCCACAGGTGTCAAGCGAGACTCGAACCTGTATCATTCCCATAGGTGACTGCAATACCGAATTATATTTAATAATTCATTATTATGCATAAAGTCTCCCAAAGTGATTTTATATATCTAATAACAGTTTACAAAATAATTTTCATGTCAATATTATGATTATTATAAAGGAAACATTCCGTATACATGTTAGAAACTTTATAATTGTATACCTTGAGGCTACACTTAGCGATTCCTATTGTACTACACGATAGTTGATAATTTGTTCAATTTCAGTTACATACCTAGAATCGGTTTGTATAATTAAATGAAAAGCATGGGAACGAAGAAATGCAGAATGTTAAACTATTGTACAGTAGGTATGTTTTTTACAGGGATAAAAACGATTTCATGTTTGAAGGTATTGTTTCAACGTCAAAACAAACTAACAGATTATTTCAAATAAAAAACCTTAGCACGCTGCGTTGACTTGCCTGGAATTCAATAACTTTTTTTATTTATATTATTAAATCAGCGAACAGGCATACGGTCTGCTAGATGGTTCTATAGTCTATAGACGCTCGTGTCATCACGTGCATATCACTAGCGTGTCGCCAACATTGTGAACTGAAGATACTATGTCATATTTATGCATTAATTTCACAGCCTCTGCCACCTTTTAAAGTGGAACACAACAATGGGAGCATTGTTGTTAAAACTAAGAGTCAGGCACCAATGCAGAATGCGACTGAAGTTTATAAAGTTTACTATGCCCCGCTGGCTACTAAAATTAGAAAACAGAGAGACAGAGAATTGAATTATACAGCAGATTTAAAAATATTAAAGTAGTGTCATTATTTCATCATTATTTCATTTTCATCGTCATCATTACAGCTATTGGAAGTCCATTTCCGGACATAGGTTTCCCCAAGAAAGCGGGAATTTTGCCCATAATTGCCGCACCGGGCAAGCGTGTTGGCAATCGCAGAGCGCAGCTTTCATGACGGTGATGTTACTGGTCATGCGCACTCTGTGTGTTTGAGGTACTCTGTCTTGGATGGATATACCGCTATTTGTCGGTTCTGGTACTTTATAGTAATGTAAATACATAAACAGAGGAACTACGTATACGGAATGTTTCCTAGAGAATATATATATAGTACTTATATTCTTGCTATAATAAACTAATCTCATGAAATTGTTACTATACATTGACAATCAATTGAGAGGAGAGCTGGAGGCCAGAAACACAGGCATTCAGACTAGTTCACATTAAAACAATAATTTATATCATAGTAATAACTTTATGTATTGTAGGTTATAATAACAAAAATATAGATTAATATTATTATTATCTCTAGTTACCTACTCCTACCCGTCAATGACCATCGATTTGTAAATACAGTGACGAGTTGCAATAACACCGACAAACGCATTCTATCACGAAGTACCAAGTGTATTGGGCTTGAAATATTGCCCGGCGGGGTGGAAACGAGCAGCTGACTTCGAGCGATAGTCGCCTGTGTAGCGCAACGTACACTTTCACAGGATATCATTACGCTTGCGTTGTGTTCAGCATTTTGAGGGCTATTGATACTTTAACATAAATAAATAATAATTCCCACAACATCACATATATTAGCCAGCTTCCGTGATTAGTCGCTTAAAGCACTTGTGTTACGGACAGCAGACAACAGAGGAATCGCAAATATACTACTTAAATACATATATTTAACACACAGACATAGAAAAAACGTAAATATCATTATATAAATATTTGTTCTGGTTGGTGATCTAACCCACGGCCTATGACAAGATCACCACCATCTGTGTCATCGGGCCCGTCAAAAAATAAATTCCGAATATAAATTATTATACCTCGGATACCGGCTAGAGAGGAATCACAAATATAATATAATTATATATTAAATAGTCTAAATATATATATAATTATGTATATAATATAATTATATAAATAATATTTACGTCAGCCGAACTCGGCGAGATCAAAATAATTTAACAGTATTGTGCATCAAACAAAGGTTTGCAAAAAATTCCGCGGTTGTATATGTCCATCTCTTTAGGGGTTACCCAAAACAATTATTTTTGATCCTCATTGTACCTGTGAAGCCGGGGTGGGTGGGTTTTTTTTAGAAAATATTGTGATTAGTTCAAAATTAGTTGAACATTCTGGAGATACATATATATATATATATATATATATATATATATATATATATATCTTTTAGTATATCTACTCCAAATTAGAAATAGCAATCTCTGCATTATGTGTAGACTAGATCAAAACCTTTTATGAGTACTGTATCAAAATGGCGATGCAATAACTTTAACTGCAAATAGAATGGCACCGACTAAAGTACCAGAATCTACAGCTGGCGGTATAACCATTTGAAACGGTGTGGCTCAAATCCACAAGGCGGGAATGGGCAGCAGCATCCCCGTGGTATTAAGGTATTTAGCAGAATATCTTGTGTTGGACATTGCTCACATTACAAACGTTTCACATTTTTAACATCAGATAACATCAAAAAATAAACCTAAAATGACGAGAAAAATCCACTAAAATTGTTAAAACACGATAGTTTGACTGCTGTCATTAAAACCTAGCTATAACGATACTAAAAATAAAATATCAGATTTGTGACGCACTTCATGTTTGATGTCGGATTATAACCACTGTAGAGACACGAATGCATGATAGATTCATGATGGCTTCTCGCCTATTCGGTGAAAATTTAATAAAATATTGTTTTAGTATATTTTTTAGACATTTAAGAGATTTATTTTTTATATCTATATTCAAAAGGAGATGCATGACTGACTGACATATCATCGCAGGGTCTAAACTACAAGAGTTAGAATTTTATCTTAAAGCACTAGTGTTTCTTTTATGACGTAGATGAGTACTAAGAAAGTATTTTTGAAAATTCACCCTCTAAAGAGGTAAAAGAGGTAAAACTTACTTCTGCTTTTGAAGATTTCTTTATTGAAAGATATTAAAACACGTATAAAATAGTTTATCGAAAATCATCTCTTAAGGGGGTAAAGGGGGAGGGGTACCAATTTAATATAAAAGTTCCACAATTCGAAATCTCAAAGCACAGTTAGTTTTCAATCAATTCCTTTGTCTATATCTGTTACACAAGTGCTATCACCTACTTATCTCGGTATCAGGTTAACGTATCAGATGTAATGTGAATTTATATATTAATATAGCGATAGCTAAGTAACTTCATAGATATATAAAATACGAACGCCAAGAAATGACAAGTACTAATGCGGGCCGACCTGGTAAAGGCGAAGCGAACAATAAATGTGTCGGTTTGTAATTATTTTACTTTTAAATCGTGATATAGAGTGAAAACTAGTTAGACAAAGACGACAAGCAAGCATACGGTCCACGTGATTGTAAGCGTCATCGTAGCCTATTAACACTCGTTATCACCAGAAGCGCCAACTTTAGTACCTAGAGATATGTTACATTATTAGAAATAGGTGAGACTGAGATACCAATGCAGACGACTTTTGTATTAAGTATACCTCTAGTATTAGGAAATGTTAATTAGGTATAACAATATAAAAAGAATTGTAGAAAGGATGGATGAAAATAGAATGACTTCACAAATATATAGAGCGGAAGTGGTTGTCATAGGACGACCGAGGCGTACATATCTTAACCAGCGAGAAGAGGTAATAAAGAAGGGCCAGGTCAGAAGTATCAATAATAAGCGAGCATTTATAAATATAATATTGCGAGTAAGAGAGAGGTTCGCTAAGATCGTAGCAAGTGGAGATCCATAGTCTCTGCTTATCCCGATGGGACACAGGCGTGATTTTTGTATGTATGGATGAAAAGAAAGGCATCAGCCTGTATTTATTGATTATAATTGTTTGCCTTTTGGCGCTGTTTAATATTTCTGTTGTGGTAATAATTGGATAATTTCACTAAACTCCTCATTCTTTCTATTAATGAGCAATTAGAAAGAATCGTTTATGATCCTAATTAAGTGTTTTACTCTGAGAAAATGGACAGGTGTCAAGAATATGGCCGGACACTATTGCAAAGCAAAGGCTATGAATAAATCCTATTCAGGTCTTAGTCATCATCATTATCATCACATCATAAGAAAATAGGAATTTAGCAGGAGTGACGTCGCAGCATTTCCGACGGAGATGCTGCTGCTCATCCCCGCCTTGTTCATTTGAGCCACACGGATGGATTTACCGCCATCTGCCGGTTCTGGTACCTTAGTCGCCTCTTACGACGCCCGGGGAGGTACTTTTATACTCTGCCGGTATCTTGTTGTTTCTTTAAGTCTGAGTAAAACTACTCTTTTAAAAGATATTGTATGTACACTCAACATTATTTTGTCTATTTTGAGAATGGTTGCCGCAAAGTAAACGAAACGTTGGACAAAATTTATTAATATATATATATATCACAGTAGTAATGAACGCCTAAATGTTATATTAGCCTATTTAAGTCTTTCATCATATCAACCGTTCGACGTCCACTCTTGGACAATGGCCTCCCGAAAAATGGAGGGAATTTCGCTCTCCGTTGCCGTGCTAGGCAAGCGTGGCGTCGCAATATTGATACTATCTATCCATATTAATCTATCTATCTATCTATCCATATCCAGCCTATCCCCTGCGTATTCAAGCTACTCTGTTTCTTATGGATATTCCACCATTATACTTACAACACCTGGTATAGGGGAAGGTACTATTCTATTTAGCAAGTACATCACGGTTAAATGTTTATAATTCCCAGTTTTTGGTAAAGCTTGGTTTGACATTAAATAAGTGTCCAATACTACATATCAATACTACATATGTTATGCTGTGAGGTACCGGCGGAGTAGAATAATACCTCCCTATGTAGCAAGTCTCGTAATAGGCGATTAAGGTACCGGAATCGACAGATGGCGGTATATCCATTCGGATCAGCGCAGTTTAAATACTATAGGGTGGGGATAGACAGCAGTATCCGCGTCGCGAAATTGCACTCTGCGATTGCCACCACGCCTGCCTAGCGCGGCAATTATGGGCAAAAATCCTCCTATCTTAGGGAGGCCTATGTCCAACAGTGGACTTACTATGGCTGATACGATGATGACCACATATTTAATATACTTACGGTAATGAGATCAACGCGAGACAATACAAATAACATTGCCTCTGAATAAATTCAAGAAATATAAGCTTATGTCCAAAACTTACTATTGCGCTAGGGATTATGTTAACGATAAAACTGCTTAGGGTTGCAATTTTAAACACTAGCTTTAAGACAATGGTTTGTTAGCGCTAACTACTACATAGGAGGTGTTGGGAACCTTTATCACCAATAGTTTATCTTGCGGGTTCTTCTCTGGTGGGTCGCGTAATAAATCTACAGTTATCTTAGTTTTAAGACTGATCTAGTGCCGGCAGACTGTTTAAGATGGGCCTAATAAAATTATCTATGCGTTAGATGACTTTTATGATCCCTTGGGTCATCAGGGTCATCTGTATTATCTTTTTTTTTTTTTTATTTAACTTTATTGCACAAAATGTTACAAAATGTACAAATGGCGGACTTAATGCCAGATGGCATTATCTCCCAGTCAACCATTACACAAAACTGAAATATATATATATAGTGGTGCAGGCAATATATATACAAAATAAATAAACGTGGCATACATATTTGTATAAATAAACGCAGTAAATGCATATGATATAAATCTATTAATCTGCATATATTGGAAATATTAATATTATTATAATTACTTTTTTATTAATATTTCATTGATGATTTAAAAGTGCCTGTAATGGGCCTACTTAAATTAAGTATACTTGACTTTGACTATTTTAGTATGTACCCGGATGAAGTCGGTGCGGGCGGCGAGTATATATTACCAGTTATTTATGTCTGTCCTGAGGTTGCCTGGAAGAGGTTGCAATAGGGCCGGCTATTGTACTTTATTATTAACCAGCGACGCACGAGTGCTATGAGAATAAAAAATTGGAATTTTGGGTTATCCCTAAGAGATGAACATTCACAACCTTGGACTTTTTTGTAAACCGTTTTACGTGAACAATACTTTGTATTTTTATTGTTTGTGTTTGTTTGCAGTGTAATCGTAAAAAAAATATATTTCTTTACAACGTCATATTATAAACTTCTATAATAATAATCAATGTTTCCCTACTATATTATGCATTGATTTTACATATGAACCTTCCTCTTAAATCACTCTACCTATTAAAAATAACAGGTTGCAAAGTTTAAAAGATTTCCGCATACATATGAACAGACAGATTTTGAAGCGATTTTGTTTGTACAATGCAATGATAAATAGATAAATTATACCCACAACGTCTCATACATTAACTCGCGAAATTATAAATATGATAATTAAAAACACAATTAACACCTAGACACAAATCAAATACAAATATTCATCATTTAAACATTTTTCCAGCAATAGACTGTCAATGGTTGATATAAGAGGAGAAATGAGAGTAATATCAAGTAGATTTTAATTTTAAATTCCCTTTTTTATTTTTAATGATTTTAATTATATAAGTTTTTGAATTTCTTTGGCCAGTCCAATTATACTTACCTATTTTATCTTTATTTATTAATAAAGACACTAGAATGAAAACAATTCGCAGGCGGGTTGGTAAAGTTTTTCAATCTTCAACTTAGAGGTGAGACTGCTTCGACGAAGTCAAATATAAAGTCAGTTAAAGTTTTAAATTAATTCTATATACAATATGCTATTTCGTTTGTACTTGCAATGTATGTTTACGTACCTGATGTAAATTTGTCATTTGTTTTTTTATAAATATCATATATCGACGGGCTCGATAGCGCAGATGGTAGTGATTTTATCTTGTGCGCCAAAGGTCGTGGGTTCGATGCCCAGCCAGGACATATATTTATATGTTGATATTTATGTTTGTTCTGTGTCAGGATGATGTGTCTGATGTCCGTAACACAAGTGCATGAAGAGACTTATCACGAAGTCACGTCAATGTATGAGATGTTGTGTGAATTTTATTTAATTCAACATTATCATGTCTGTCTGTAGAAGTCCACTGTTAGAAGTAGGCCACCTCAGGAAAGGGGGATTTGGGCTCATAATAGCACGCTTGGCAGGCGTAATAGCCACCACAGTGCGTTGCTTTACGATGAAGATGCTAATGCCCATCTACGTCCTGTCAACTTGAGCTACACTCTTACGGATGGATTTTCCTCTGTCTGTCGGTTCTGGTACCTTAGTCGTGTCTTACGACACCTAGTAAAGGGAGAGGTACTATTCTTCTCTGCCAGTACTACACGGTGGATTTTATGAACCAGCTCTAAGTAATCCAACGACCCTATGTAAGGTACGTTTTCGGTTCGAAATAAGACCAATGCTCGAATAATACTGTGTTTTATTGTCTTAATATTCGATATTAAATACAGTATACATGAGTACATATTTGAGCTACACGTGTAAAGGATGTAGGGCAAATTGCATCGTTAAATATTAATCATTTCTTATTCATACAATATCATATCACATATCACTACTAACTGATAGCATAACCTACATCTTTCGCCGGTGAACGCGTGCAGATCCTGCCCTTTGAGGAAATACCGACAGCACCGTGCAGCAGGTATCAATCAGTCCTCCTCTATCACAAATAACAATGATTAGCTATACCCCAACGACTTTGAGGTGCCTTTAAGTGATAGTAGTTAGTTTTCCGATTCCCGCGAATTCTGCCACACCAATATGTCTCTAGAATTTTCGTCTATGTATGCATTAGGTTCATTCTAAAAAAACACCCAACAAGCTATGGAAAGGGCAGTCTCTTAATATGATGAAATCTGGAATCAGGAGGTTCGTAGAAGAACAGAAGTTACCAGCCTATCCCAACGGATTAGCAAGTTGAATTGGCGAAGGGATGCCTCTGCACCCAAATCTACACATTACGTGGCATAAAGCGATTTAATTCGGAGTCAGGTCAGGTAAGTACCCCAAAAAGATGTAATGTAAATTTGTTATTATTAATTCAGTTATTAATTAATTAATTTACAACAATAAACTTAGAAGTAACACATTTTTTATGGGATCAGGTCCGCCTGTTTATTTTTCCCTAAAACATCGCTACGATTTTAGCACGGGTATGTTAGAGAGGGACATCATAGAAAGTTCAGCTAGCGTGGTGACAATGGCAGGAAGGAACTATGAGGTGGGTATGCTGGTGCCTATCCACTCCTTGTTGCATTTGAACCACGCTATTTCGGCATCGCGCTACTTATGAGTTCAAGTGCCTCAGTCGTTTATTACGAAACCTGATATCAGGGGAGGTACTATTTTATTCTGCGGCTGACTCTAGGATTCGACTCTTTTATCCACAGAAAAATATTGCCTAGACATAGCCTTTGTACGCGCCCCTTTAGGGTACGATGAAAACAATTTACAGTTGCGGTCAAAGTTTGAAGCATAAAGTTAGTGATGAGCGCTCGAGAGTAATATGCAGAGTTTCGAATCAACGAACAACAGCGGACCAACGCAGCTTATCCGCTTTGTGTTAACACTCTGTGCACAGAATGCTCGGATGTGCCAAAGGATTTATTAACTAGACTTTTTTATTAACAGCTGTTCTGCACGTTGTTTGACAGTGTTGCCGTGTAGATGGAAAACATTTATCGACCTGAAGATACCATTGCGTATTATTTGGTAAATTCACTACCTCTTACACCTTTTATGAATGAAATTAAAGCACAACTTTTAAACGGTAGATCTAATGGGAATAATAATAAGGATCTGAAGACGATTTTTGGTAAAAGTCTAGCGCAGTTATCCCTTATCCCTTATAAGGTCAGGAACATAGGATTCTACGGTTAATCATCATCAGCCATTGAAAGTCAACTGCTGGACATAGTCCTCCCCAAGAAAGGAGGAATTTTGCCCATAATTGCCGCGCAGGGCAAGTGTGTTGGCAAATCACAAAGCGCAGCTTTCGCGACGGCTATGCTGCTGCCCATCCTCACCCTGTGCATATGAGCTGCATTATTTCGGATGGATATACCGCCATCTCTCGGTTCTGGTACCTTAGTCGCCTTTTACAACACTTAGTACAGGGGAAGGTAGTATTCTACTATGCTATTCCCTCACGGCGAACTTTTTTATCAGTGCTATTCGTAAAATATTTGAAGTCCTTACTGTTATAGTGCATACTTCAAAGTCTTAGAACTAGTTTCTCAGAAGTAACTCTTTAAAATACAATAAATTCGGATACAAAATCAGCAGCTGCGTTTGTACGAATGTTAGAGATAAAGTTGGAACGGATTTTTATGGCGATGATGTCATGACCATTACGTGGAGTTATTCAGGAGCAAGGTCTGATGCACGATTCTCAATTATTTCTGTGCACTTATCATACCAGCCATTAGAAGTCCACTGTTAGACATAGGCCTCTCCAAGTGAGGAGGTTTTTTACCCATTGCGCTGGGCAAGCGTGTTGGACAACTGTCTGTGCACTGACTAGAACATAAATATGATTTTTGGAGATATTGATGCAGTCATGCTAACGTTTGCATTTATACGAAGTGATATGACAAAAAAATTTAGCATGATCTCGACTTTGTATTGTAAAACTTTGCCGAGTCATCTTCCCCCGATCGTGGTGGAATGGGGTGATGGATGGCTCACGCGTGGCATCCGGGTGCTCCCAATGGAGGCAGCTTTGTTTCTGTCTATCGGTCATTTGATGCTGTTAATATTTATCAAGATTTTTTTTTGTTTATTTTCCTTATATTGTAAATAACTAGTAAATAACTTTGTACCTAATCTAGATTTAAATTTTTAGCAAAGAAATCTTTATATATTAAAATTTCATGTCACGAGGTTTGTTCGCGATGAACTTCCGAACTGTAAAATGATTTTAGTAAATGTTTGCTTACTGTGTTTAGTTTTATTCAACTTAAGGGATTTTATTTGATAAATATATAAGTGTAATAAAGATAAGACAACGTTTGTCAAATAAATTAGTAATTTATATATTATTTATAATTATATAATGCTGCTGAACAATCGTTTTGTTTGTGACAATCATTATCATCATAGCAGCCATTAAGCCCCAACAAATAAGGTGAATTTTGTCCATAATTGCCGCGCTGGAAAAGTGTGTCGGCGATTGCAGAACACAGCCTTCGCGACGGAGATGCTGCTGGACATCTCCACTCTAAGTATTTGAGCTGCACTATTTCGGATGTAAATAGCGGCATATGTCAATTCTGGTACCTCAGCCGCCTCTTACGACACCTGGTACAGGGAGAGGTACTATTCTTTTCTGCCGGTACCTTTGTTACAATAATTTTCTTATTAGTCAGATTTTCAACGAATGTCAGATATATCCTCCGCTAAGTTTTGAATCCTTCGGAGTTCTATTCGCCTGCTGCTTGCAAATTCTTTTGCTGCATCTACATTAAATTTGTCTCTTGAAGTGAGAGTATCTCAGACTGGGTAGTCTAAGAAACTCTCATCATGAAGTTCAGTAGGATATTGGATTATTTTGGTATAACCCAAGAGAGACGAGATCTTCGACTCTTTTTTGGTGGATCCCGTATTAAACCTGGAGTAAACTTAGTTTTAGACCGGTCCAGTAAATGCAGTCTCGCCTAAAAGGCTTTCTGTTACTATAATAGATTTTATCTATGCATCGTAGCACTTAGAGTCAGTAAATTTATAGTTTATTTTTTACTTTTCAAAAAGACCTGTGCTTAAGCCTAAATAATTAAATTTATTTATTATTGGACTTGGTGCTGGCGGAGTAAAATAATAGCTTCCCCTGTACCATGGTGGTATATCCTTCCGGGAATATAGTGTAGCTCAAATGCTCAGGGCGGGGAAGAGCAGCAGTATCCCCGACGTGAAACCTGTGCTTTACAATTGCCAATAATCTTGTCTAGCAGGGCAATTATGGGCAAAATTCATCCCTGGGAAGGCCTATGTAGTTACGGACGTCCAATGGCCGATATAATGATAGTGATACATTCTTGCTGTGTCACGTGACCATTTCCTTCAGATCTCATTCCAGGTAAAAAATATAAAAAGTATATTGAGCATATCAACAGACAGAAAATAAAAGATTTCACCAAAAGATAAATCAACAAACACACGCACACAAACATCTAAATTATTAGTGAGGATGTAAATCATTATACATAAGCCATTTCGAAGGGGAGCAGTAACATTTTGTCACTTTCCATAACCCCATGATAAACAGAGACAGATGACAGAAAGTTTGCGTGTAAGGGGATGAACTTGAGATGAATACAAATGCTGTTAACATTAAAACGTGTGACGTAAGCAAATATAAACCCGACTCGGCACAAATTACAAATGACGCAATCAAGATAATTTTCCGGGAGATGCCATTTGATATGCTAAATAGCAACGAATTTGATTATACACTGTTGGAATAAGGTGTAAATTCAATCAAATTTATTTATACTATAAAATCTTTATTGAAAATCCAGATAACTTCATATATTATAAATCTCCACTTGCTACGATCTTGACATACCTATCTTGCTTTCTTTACTTGTGTTAGCCCGTTTGCCGTGAGGTACAGGCAGAGTAGAATAGTACCTCCCACTGCACCAGGTGTCGTAAGAGGCGACTAAGGTACCAGAACAGGTGGTATATCTATCCGAAACAGTGCAGCCCAAATGCATAGAGTGGGGATGAGCAGCAGCATACCTGTCGTGAAAGCTGCGCTTTGCGATTGCCAACAGGCTTGCCCAGCGCGGCAATTCTGGGCAAAAAATAATCCTTTCTTGGAGAGGCCTATGTCCAGTAGTGGACTTTCAATGGCTGGTATGATGATGATGATGATAAATCCGTTCAAACACGCCCGTTTATTCTCGATACTTTTGACTTGGCCGATTCACTTCCGCTATATATATTTATGCAATCATTCTACTTTCATTCGTCTTCATCTCTGCCATCAAAACATCATCTTTTTTTCACCGCATCGATTAATTGGCCATGATTATTCAATTTTTTTTTAAATTTGTAGTTTTTTTTAATTAGAAAAGAATTGATTTAGACTATATTAAGAAACGTATATTTATTTAAAACTTTATGGAGAAACTTATTTTTATTTCAACAACGCAATGTAAAAAGTTTTATTTTACCTCAATGTAATCCTTAATTTCGGGGCTCCGGAGGCCGCAATTCCTTCGACACACATAAAAGTGTAATGCTGAATTCGCAATTTCACTCCCTCATCCCTTCACTCACGGTGAAGACTGATAAATCTCTCTCATTATCCAAAATCCACAGCTTCATTAATTCCTTCAGAAGCATTAACAGCTTTTGTTTTCGAAGTTTGTATTAAGAGAGAAGTGGCTGGCTGTATAAGTTTAATGCCTCCGCCTGCAGTTTGATCGAGCAAGAGATTTAAGTCAAGTGTTTTGTCTGGATTTGGACCGGTTCTCTGATTCATGCATGAAACAAGTGACAATCATACTTTGAAATGTTGTGTTACTAACCACCGTGGGGTACCGGCAAAGTGGAATTGTACCTCCCACCGTACTAGGTGAAGCTACTGAGGTACTAAAACTGACAGATAACCTAAAACAGCGTAGCCCAAAAGCGACAGGGCAGAAATGGGCAGCTGCATCCTCTTTGCGAATCCACGCTCTGCTCAGCGCGGCAATTATGGGCACCATTATCCCTTTTTAGGTGGTCCTTTATCCCTTTGTCCAGCAGTGATATCATACGAGTCCATGAGAACCACAGTGGTACAAATATTTTTTGGAATATATAAGTAAATTAAGCCAGATAAGCGCTCAAATTTTCCTTAAAAGATTAAAAATATATTGTTACCGCCGCCTTAAGAATAATTATTAAAACAAATTTGAGCCATGCTGTGTCTCTATCAATTGTGAGTAAAGAATAATTTGTACATAACAAACTCTGTGCTGCCAAAAAATTCGTTCGGCCATTTTGGTTTTCGGGACCTCTCTTCGAATGAGCTCATATCGCAGTGCCAAACGTGCAATCGTTCAAGTTAAGGAGCTTTTGCTGCTTGATTTTGATTGGGCGACCATAAAATATTATATCGAGCTAATTTGTCTTTATGTACAGTAGGTTAGCGTCACCTAGACACCTTTAAAACCTACCAATGCCCCCCCCCCCCATCATATACCACCATAGTCACCTCTATAAAATACTTAAGGGTCCCTGTTGTGAAGATATTAAAAATGGCTGATAATGTATAAGGCATAGGACGTCTACCCGTGAGCATATACCTTCTTAAGAGAAGATACGCTAGACAGTTGAGATACCAACCGCTGAACGTTTTTCTGTGACAATTATCGCTTCGGATACCTCAGTGTCCTAGTAGGAAGTCTCTATCTCAATTCTCTTGACCCCACGGCTTACAACAACAAAGAACTCAGCCGATTAGCCCATACAGCACTTACGTTTACGACGAAATAACTTGAGGGTTACGACCGATTCAATTATGAACCTTAACATCCTATGAATAAAAACTATACTTAATACTTAAGGCATGGTATCGTAAAAGGAGACAATCATCATAAATCTTATTTATTCACATGTATATTGACCCTTTGGTCATTCTGTAGGTTATTTGTTGCTTTTCGTGTGTATTAACAAAACCTTTTCACTGATTACTAGATTTTTTTTATTAGACCAGGTCGGCTTTTTTTATTAGGCCAAGAAAACATACTTTCCGCGTGACAGTAATCGTCAACGCAGCCTGTAGACGCTCTTTTTATTACAGTTAAATCACTAGCTAATTGTCAACCATGTAACTGAAAGATATACAAACCAGAATAAAGCAATCAAAAATTTTTTTTACTTCAAAAGAGGTTAATACTGCCATGTCATAAAAATCTGACAAACAATGATATTAAGTCTATACTTAATAAATATTAATAAGAAAATGGATTTCTATTTTTGTTTGTAACGAATAGGTTTAAAAAATTTAATTTCGGATATTCTTACACCAATTTAAAGCTAAATGTCTCTGAAGTAATATAGGCTATATAATATTTGCAACAATAATACAGATCCTAACCAAAAATAGAGTAACGTAATTGAAATTGGCATTTTGCTACATTTTTTTACGAGTACACTCAAAAATAACTTGACCGTGTTTAAAATATAGTTCGCGATTAGAAAATTGCATTATTAGCGTGTGATATATATCTATATTTTCCCTCCACATTCACAGGAACAGGTAAAGCGGTAAAGGTACGCGTATGAAACTGCATATCGTTGCTAGTATTCTAAACACACATTTTTTTATATGAGACCACGTCGACAAACAAGCATATAGTCCACTTGATAATGAGTGTTAACGCAGCCTCCAGTAATATCATAAGGATATTACGTGTTATTAACCATATGACTTGCAGTTATTATGTCACATTACCCAGTAATTTCACTGCAACTCTCACGTTTCAAACCAGATAACAGAAATGCAAATACTGCTATTTGGCGGTAGAAATAGGTGAGAGTGAAGTACCAATAACGAAGACCTTTGTATGTATGATGTATATATATCTAATTTCTAACTAAAACGTTCTGAATAATAAGAAAGCACGAGAAGAGCTGTCAACCGCTGCAGCAATATTGCGTGGAAATGTAGACACGCCTGAATGTGTAAACCAAATATCACGCATCTTTGTGCCTGACAATCTGCGCATTCGATCCGGACGTAGACATCGGCTGTTTGCGCTCCTGCCATGTCGTATTGTAGCGCGCGCGCAGTCGCTGTAATGTCGCACGCGGCAGGCACTAGGCGCACTTTTTATCTTACCCGGATTGTACCTTGTTTTAATTATGTGTTGCAATTACATAGTTATGTAATTAGGACAACCCGTGCAGTTATGTTAATATATACTAATATTATAAAGAGGCAATATTTGATTGTATGAAAGAGGCGAAGAGGGAAGCGAGAGAGGTATGCCAAGATTGTAACAAGTGGAGATCCATAGTCTCTGCCTACCTCAATAGGACACAGGCGTTATGCATGCATGTATGTTTTTGATTGTTTCTACATTTACAACGATTTAAGTCAAAATCTACTCTACCGATTGAAACAATTCTTTCACCATTACAAAGTTACATCTTTTTCAAGTCAAATAGGTTACATTACACATAATAACATCAATCCATCAACACTTTAAAGGTATTGTAATTAGGCAAGATTTATATTATTGTATGTGTGTAACGAATAAACTTTATAACTACTGGATTAATTTCAGAATTTATTTTACTAAATGATAGTTCAATTATCATCCAATGATATAAGTTATATTTTATACCTGAGTTCTGTTGGAAACGGAAACTACGGGATAAGGACCGCGCTAGTAAAAAAATAAATATATAATATTTTTTTATTTTACAAGCAAGCGTATCACCAATATTTTATTTACAATATGAATACATATTATTTATTATCCAAAAAAAGTTATGCATTCCATAAATGCGACATGTCCGAGGTCATCCAAAGGTCTCCAGATTGCTTGCAGATTTTCCACGAGCACATAATGATTATTCTGGGCGAGGAACGAATCAAGATTTTAAGAATACTTCCGAATGCACTATCAGGCTTATCAAAACTTCAAATGTACCTTCCGATTTGTTATTGGTTATATAAATTATGCTATAATAAAAAAGATCATATTAAATGCATATGGTATAAACGCATTTAAAATACGCCGCAGCTATTTGATAAAGGTTGATGAATATTAAAAAATGTAAATCGCACTCGTTTCAAGTCTGTTTCATTTTAATATCCAATGTGCATACATACCCTCATTGTTAGGGGAGACGATTCTGACTTCGTGCAACACAGGCTATACTGTTGCCTTTTATTTCTAATACAGCATTTTAATTGAAGACTATTGGCAATTTGAAGTCATTTAGTTATTATTTTCTAGCAATCTGCCCCTTATTTGCATGGGTGTAATGAGGATAAAAAAATGGTTATTATGGGTTATTTCTGATAGAAATATGAATAAAGCAGACTTTTATAGACCTTGTTATGGTGTACGATACTGTAGCACATTATTTTGATCTATATCATCGTGTTCAGTCAGCGTTTGCTATGTAATCGCAAAAATATCATGTTTATTTACGACATCACATTAGAAACACCTAAAATTATCAGTGTTTGTTTTTTTTTTGTTTTGTTTTATTATCAATGTATTTTACATATATACCTTCCTCTTGAATCCAATAAAAATAACCGCACCAAAATTGATAAGTTTCAAAGATCTAAGCATACATACATACAAATAGCAGAAAGGGTCTTTGTTTTATATTATGTAGTGATTTATATATAATTTGGACTTCCAAGGAAAGATACAATGTTCTTACATATAATAGTCATCCTTACTTACTTCCTACCCTTTTCCGTACCCTTAATTCTTACTAAAATCATAAAAGCAAGCCATATTCACAAACATTCGCTTTTATGGATTACGGATGTGTAGGTATATATATGTTACTCTTTCAAAACGGAGCTGAACAGATCGGGATAAAATGGCACATTGATAACTCTTAGTCTGGAGTACCATATAGGCTTTAATTTTATCCCGAAAACAAAAGTCTGTAATGGATATGGTTATTTTTTTCCTCTGTGACATATCTTTGAGCTGTCAGGAAGCAACATAGACTTCCTCACGGAAATACAAGAGATCCTAAGAGATGAGATTTAAAGTAAAGACATCACAAAAAAGTCTCGAGCGGATATAGATATATATATATATAAATTTATTGAGATTTTTATTTTATTATTTATTTTTATTATTTGTTTTTGTGTTTTGAATAGCAATTTATATTGTGACTTTAAACTTCGACATCACTCGGGTGCAAATTTATTTTATTTTGTTATATTTCTCTATTAAAACTATTGTTTTAAATTCAATTTAATTTAATTTTTTGAGCGTATTGGACTATTTTTGTTTGCTTTTAAGATGTATGTTAAATATATATTTATATATATCCCAAACAGAACAGATGTCTCTTTGCGCGTAAGATATGATCGCTATAGATGCGACATCGAAGCAATGGTACTCCAGTTTGTCGATGATCACTGTACGGAATTTCTTACTGTATAAATTTCACGCTTATATTTTTTTTAAATTATTAACGAGAGGATATAGTATATAAGAAAGAGAAATTACTATATAGTATTGGAATACTATATAGTTATTTCTCTTTGGTCTGATATCTGTGACACAAGTGATTTTAACTGATGCCACACAGCTTCAGTTTAAATCTTACTTGTTTTTATTTATCCTTATCAAACTGATAGACATATCACAGTCCAAAAATGATAATATAGACAAATCACAGTTGAGACCAAAGTATATAACAGCACCATTAAGCAAAGTGGAAGTTTGCATGCTAAATCAGCAATTCCATAAATGCCCTTTCCAGATTCCACACCATGCCAACACAGACGGAGTAACACAGAAACTTTAGACAGGAGTTCTAAACCTGCGGTTTGCTACAGCGGAATTAAGTTTTATGAGATAGAGAATTTAAATAAATAACACACCTTAAAACGTGGTTATATTATGTTTTTACATTTAATAATAAAACTTTTTGACGGCTTCAAAACGTGATTTGTATATTTTTTTACATATTTATGCCGTTCATAAGTAGTGCACGCGTAAATGATAAAAATATTTATTTTATTTTATGTTGGATAATTTAATCATTTTGATTTCAATCGTTTTCAAGAGTGAATACTATGTGTATAAGATTTTTTTGTACTTGGGTTTCATTATCAAAACAATTTTAGAGATTCACGTAAATATTTAATCTATATTAATCACTAGCAGCGGCCTGCGGCTTCATTCGGGTAAGTTCTAGAACTTTCCTACAAAGTTCGCACACCTCTTTTATGCCCTTGAAAGATGATATTTGAAATATGTTCGTAACGTGTTCATGTATTTTGACGCAATTACTTTATCCTAGATTTCATTAAACCTTAAAAACAGTAAAGTTTCATACCAACTTTGCACCCCGTTTTACCCCTTAAGGCAATAAGTTTTAAGAAATTATTTCTTAAAAGGAATTTCAGTTTCTAACTATTATAGTTCAGGCTCTGTTGTGTCTGCCAGACAGTCAGCTTCTCCTTCCATACATATATATATATATATATATGTATGTATGTATATATACACAGACATTGTACAGAGACAATTTATAGATATGAAATAATGATCGACATCATCTTGTTCTATTTATATTTACAAAAATACAATTCACAAAGAATATTCTCATAAAAGTTAAGTCATAAATCACCATAGAAATTTTAGGAGCTACTTTTGTAACATACAAAATTAAATTTTATTATACTTTCATAAAAATGATTATAAATTATAATCGGATATACATAAAACTCAAGCAAATATTATCATCAAATTTTTATTGTTATTTGTCTATGAAAGCACAAATTAATCTATTTGACGGGCGACCGTTGGCGCAGATGGCAGTGATCCTATCTAATATAACTAGACACAAGACGAACACAAGTGTTCCTTCCAAAAATGTTAGCCCTGGGTAGATACCACCCAAACAAACAGGCCAAATATTTATATGAAGATATTTGTGTTTGTTCTGTGTCTGGGTGTCAAAAATATGTATTTAAGTATTATAATTGTGTTTTCTCTGTTATCTAGTATCCGTAACACAAGTGCTCTGAACGACTTACCATGAAGAAGATTATGAGATAATGTGTGAATTTTTATATATATAAAAACTAGCTGTGCCTGCGACTTCGTCCGCGTGAAATAGTTTCTTTGGGTACTATGACACTTTATCTTAACTTATATAAACTTTAAATGACATGTTTATTTATATCTAATCAATGGCCTGAAAAATAAGTTTGAAGTTTCTAGCTCTAAAAATAGCGATACTTCCATGAAACTTTTCATCTCCCTTTCGACCTCTTACAAACCATATTTCGAATTAAAAAATAACCTATGTCCTTTCTCAGGGTCTAAAAATTGTTTGTGCCAAACTTCATCAAAATCGGATGAGAGGTTTAAGCGGTATAGCGTAACAGACAGACATACAGAGTTACTTTCGCATTTATAATATTAGTGGGGATAAGAGAATTACGCTGGTCTGCGAAAGGTTGGCGAGCGCTAACGTATATGGTATACGTCAGACAGTTGACACGCATGCTCGCACCATGACAGTTAGCGAACAGCTTAGCTGCCTACCGCTATTGTGTAGCATTTGAATTGTACTCTTTCAATTATTTATTGAAAGCGCCTGTATTTTCTGCCTGTATAAAATCGACAAACAAGCATACGGCCCACATGATAGTAAGCGTTAATCAGAGTTATTATTTTAATGATGTAGGTAATTAAATACCTACTTAAGAGAACAATCAGTTACTTATGTTAAAGGTTTTATGCATACGAAAATGCTAAATTATATTTAATATAAGATTTACAAGATGAATACTATGTCTCAGGCTTCGACAGGACTCGAACTTGCATATTTCCCATGCCGGAGGACCTCACTGCTATTATGCTACATACAAAATTGAAAGAATGACGCTGATTTTTTAGTACAAAAACACAACACTAGGCCATTCCATAGCAGTCCCCCTGCATGAAAAAGGTGCAGGTAATTGCGCCTGAAGTCTGTGATAAGTTGTATTTTTTCTTGTAAATATTATTTTAAATGTGATACTTAATATATATGCAGTCGTTTATTGGTTAATGATGATGAACGGGATTAAAACTACCATGACAACGGTATTAACGGAATAATTTATTACCAAGTATTCTGGAAGAGGCGGACAGACCACTAGTGGATTAACAAAATTCTCTTCTAGTAGTGATCATGGCAGCTGCAAATCGTCCACTACTGGACATAGACCCATGAAAGTTGGGATTCGCCGATAATTGCCGCGCTGGATCGTAGATCGTGCTTCGTGACGGGTATGCTGTTGTATACCTCCACCCAGTTGTATTTAAGCTAATGTGTTTTGGTTGGTCAAAACACCACCTTTCGGGACGTTAGTCGCCTCTAACGACACCTGGTACATGGGGAGGTACTCAGCCGGCACCATGCAAATAGGGTATGAGGTCTACTTCTAGTAATACTAGAGGTAGATTTCATACAAAGGTTAGATTGCATTAAGATTATTACCACTAAGACTATTATTACTAAGCAATTATTGACAAATCCCCTATTGATAGGAAATTTAGAGTAAGACCTCACAAAAAGGTCTGCTTAGCTGCTGGTAGTCTGCTAGGGTACCTCACTTTCATCTTTTTTAACGCCAAACAGTCCGCATAGTTGTATTTCGGTTCGAAGGTTGAAGCAGAATTTCTTGGGTTATCATCATCATCATTATACCAGCCATTAAAAGTTTACTGCTAGACCTAGGCCTTCCCAAAAAAAGGGGGAATTTTGCGCATAATTGTCGCGCTGGGCAAGCGTGTTGGCAATCGCAGAGCGCTGTTTTCTCGACGGAGATGCTGCTCATCCCCGCCCTTTGTATTTGACCTACACTACTGCGGATGGATTTACCGCTATCTGTCGGTTCTGCTACCTTAGTTGTCTCTTACGACACCTAGTACAGGAGGTACTATTCTACACAGCCGGTACTTCACAGCTATAATAATGTGTGAGTTCTAGCCAGGAGTGTATCGAATCCCATTCAAATAAGTGCATTGTTTGGTGACTTAACAATCATATAATGCCAAGGCATTGTTTATGAGTCCCGCACCTCTGAATCATACATACATAAATGAAACACGATAAGAGTTAATTAAAAATGTATGGATTGCCGCTGATTACATTTCCATGGTTATTTTCCGAATGGTGTCGTTTCTTTGTTGTCGAGGATGTAATGTTTGATAGATTTGGAGAAAAAAAAACGATTTAATTTATAAAAAAGTACATATTCTTTATCAAGAGCTTATTAATTTATTATAACTATTTTTACTATTATTTTCCTTTCCACATCTCATACATTGACCTGACTCCGTGGTAAGTCGCTTAAAGCACTTGTGTTATGGACGCTAGACAACAAAGGAATTACACTTATACAACTTAAACACATAAATTTAACACCCAGACACAAAACAAACACAAATATCATCATATAAATATTTTCTCTGGATGGAAATCGAACCCACGACCCTTGATGCACAAGATAGGATCTATCTACCATCTGCGCCATCGGGCCCGTCCATATGGGTATCTTCTTTTAAGTTTGAAAAAACCTGTATCTTAGCAAATAGGGATGGTGACGTCATAGTCGGCAATAAAGGCTTTATATTGAGGCTCTCTTTTAGTGATATGGTACTCAAAGAAGTGTAAGTTTCATATAACGACAATATTGAAACTTATAATAACCAGAGGTAAGGTAACCTGCATTAAAACCTTACTCCCACCTATTTTACCACTAAATAGCAGTGTTCGTATTGCTGTGTTTCGGTTTGAAGGGTGAGAGCAATCAGCACACAAGCAAACGGCCCATCATAACATAGAAAAAAAACTATAATATCTTTACAGGATTTCGTATTTGAAATTTCAACATTTTCAATGGTTTTTCTTCGAGCGAACAAAAGTAAATAGCAAATTTAAACCTGTAACAAAACTATCAATAATAGGAGAAAAAAGTGAACTAAAATAGGTAAACGAAAAAGTCAAGGCGAAAGTAAAAAAAAAGGTTTTATGTCGGATATCGAACAGTCTCTATGACATTTACAGTAATTACTTGCTTCTATTATTGATTCTTATATTAGAAATAGGGAGAGAATCGTTAAAGTTAAGCAACCTTTGCATCTGTGAATTTTGGGATGGGTGACCAAACATTGATTATTTCCAGATCCCCCCCAGTTTGTACCCGAGCGGTGAAACTAGTCCTTTTTATTCTTCCTTAAGAAAAACCAGCTCCTCTGTAGTTGGACATTCAGAAATGGCTGAATACGGTCGCCAGATGTTTCTGATGGCAAAAGTACCGTTACTGTTGATAGCTTATAGAAGCCTGTAACCTTGTCTCTGAATTTTCAGATTTAACAATTCAGAAGGAAAGAAATCCCTACTAATATTATAAATGCGAAAGTAACTCTGTCTGTCTGTCTGTCTGTCTGTCTGTTACGCTTTCCCGGTTAAACCTCTCAACCGATTTTGATGAAATCTGGCATAGACAATCTTTAGACCTTAAGAAAGGACATAGGCTATTTTTGAACTCGAAATAAGGGTTGTAAGGGGTTGCAAGGGGGGATGAAAAGTTGTTTGCATGGATCGCTATTTTTAGAGCTAGAAACTTAAAACTTATTTTTCAGGCCATTGATTCGCTATTAATTAACGTGACATTCAAAGTTTATATAATTTGAAGTAAATAGGTATGGTACCCAAAAACTATTCCACGCGGACGAAGTCGCGGGCACAGCTAGTCATGAATAAATGAAACGGGGTGTAAGGAACGGTGTCATCACCATTGTGGGTATGACCTTTAAGGTCTTTAGTCTTATAGGATTTATTTAAGAAATTATGTGATAGTTGAGTATAAAACAATAAGTATATACAACCAGATGTCATTATCATCAATATCAGTTTTTTTACACGTATTATAGAATCGAATTCCTCCAAAATGTATTTACATCAAAATATTTTAATAAATTTATATTTACCAACATATTTTGATGTAAGACATATATTTATACAGCATACATATACACAAATATTTCTATATGTACATACATCTTATTCGTTGATCTGACTCTGCGTCAATAAATCTACGTGATTAGTAGCTTAAAGAATTTGTGGTGCAGATATCAGAAAACCTAGGTGTTACAAATTTAATACTTACAACAACAAATACAAATGTTTAGCACGCACATATTTGTCCTGGTTGGAGATCAAACTCACGACCCTTAGCCCATAATAAGGACTCTTTCGAATGAGCCATCGGGCCTATCATAGTAGTTTTTGTATAACTGAATAATACATATCTAGCGTGTCAGAGGATTTTATAGAATTGGCTATGGATCAAATTATTGTCACAATATCACGACATCCAGTTTCGATCTAAAAATCCAATACAACAGTATGCCGACAAAGCTTCGGCCAGGTTGTTTTGTTTATTGCATTTTTCAGGCGCGCTTTATCCCCTCCCAGCTTCAACATTGTGTGGGGTTCCAGACCCCCGTGGGATTGGACCGGCCAACGTGTCACGTAGGGGTCACATTGGAATGCGAAATGTAAC
The DNA here is from genome assembly GCA_020976665.1 of Heortia vitessoides. Lineage (NCBI taxonomy): Eukaryota > Metazoa > Arthropoda > Insecta > Lepidoptera > Crambidae > Heortia > Heortia vitessoides. Next base: position 4,750,748 of record JACJUM010002842.1, read on the forward strand.
TTTGTGGGGGTTGGAGGTATGAATAGACATTGTCACGAGGACGCGTAGGTATAACTCTGAATGGAAGCTTTGGAAATGACAAATGATCGGAACTGGACTTTAAGGAGATAAATGTTTCCCCCATTTATCAGTATACAGCTGCAGTTTTTTATCATGAAATTACAAAAATCTGAATATTTTTTATTCAGTTAAACTTAACCGCAGGCACTTTTAAATAGTTGAAAACAGTAAAACTCCTGACTCTTGCAGACAGAGTCACATAATAAATCTAACATCGTGCAGCAAGCCTATCTTTAGACAAAACCATCTGGACGGATGTTACAAATAAGTATACTTCAAGTTCCTTACGTGATCTACCATGTTAGAGGTTGTGACTTTGAACTTATAAGTAATAGAACAAATTAATAGGTCTCCTAACACCAAATATTCGTGAAATTTTATGCAAGTTAGAACTTTTTCTGCCCTTGTCCAGGTCATGGGTCAAACCAGATCTTCATCGTATATCATCTATTCTGAGCATACAAGTAACTGTAATTGCAAATTTATTAGTTAAGATAAATACAAATTAGGCATATAAAAGGCGATATCAAACAATTCAATTTTAACAATTTTAAAATCTTTTTTTCACTTTTAATCGCATCCCGTATGTTTTTCCGGGATCAAAAGACACTTATGGTCTTTTCTAAGATTTAAACCAACGTCATGTGAATTTTCATCTAAACCTATTCTCTTATTAGGTCGTTAAAACGTACATAAAAAGAAGAAGAAGCGTAAACATAAATATTGTTGTCATTATATTAGTTTAATACTGCTTATGTAACAGTTGTCAATAAAGTTCAAAATCCGTTAACAAAAGGAGAAATTTGAGCCTTATTCACTAATGTTACATACGTGGTTATTATGTATCATGAACGATAGATAGCCTTTATATTATGAGTTATTCGAACTACTTCATTAAAAATGCATTTAGCGGTTTTTGCGGGAAGAATAACGAAGGTTTGTCTAGCTTCACAAACTCCGTGGTTACATTTGTAGAAAGCAATGCACAGAAGTTTGCTCACTCCAGGCAAAGCTGGAATACCGCAAGGAAACTGTTTTGACTAAATATATAAATGTTGATTTCTAGATATACCCCTGTTCATCTACTATAAATACTCAGGTTGAATTTGTCTGCGATATAGCATTTGCTGTCCATTTAATGTCCTGAAAAACTCAAAATGTCAATACATTTCATTTTCAAGTGTTATTTACACTTTCACTTCATAATGTATTATCTCTTTTTTACCACACAACCGTGTAGGGTAAAATAGTACCTCCCTCTGCTCCAGGTGTCGTAAGAGGTACTAAAACCGACAGATGGCGGTATATCCATCCGCAATAGTGTAGATCAAATGCACAGGGTGGAGATGGGCAGCAGCATCCCCGTTGCGAAAGCTGCATTGCCAGCACATTTGGCTAGGGCGGCAATTGTGGGTAAAAATTTTCCCCCTTTCTTGGGGAGGACTATGTCCATTAGTGAACTTGCAATGGCTGATATGATGATGATGACCACATTTTTGTCGACTTGCCAAAGTTCGGTTGTGTTCCTATCCAAAAACCGCGGGTTCAGTCCCAATTCAGGTCGAATATTAATGTGATAAATAGTGGTATTACAGATACATAATCTGGGTGTTACATTTACTTAAGTATGATATTTGCAGAATACAATAAGCCCTTAAACTGAACCAGGTGTAAGTAGCAACTAAGGTACCAGAACCAACAGATATCGGCGGTATATCCGAAACGGCGTGGCTCAAATGCAACAGGGTACGGATAGGTTGCGGCATTCCTGTCGCGAAGTTATGCTCTGCGATGGTCACCACGCCTGCCCAGCGTGGCAATTATGAACAAAATACTCCTTTGGTATGGCCAAAATACGCCTATGTCCAGCAGAGACTTTAACGGCTGCTTTGGAATAATGGTCTAATATTGATTTAAAAATATCGAACTGGCAATTTATTATTCAAACAATTCAACAATATAAAAGTAACGCTCGCACATGAATAACAAATGAAATCACATTACAAAATATCATAGAGCTACTTCCAGTAATAGTATATATGCGTCACGTTCAGGCTGGTTAGAGTGCAATGACCTGGGCCAGTATTCGGCAGACAGGGTATACTGTGATCAGATACTAACGATAGCATAGACATCTACATATGTTGACATTATTAGTGACGTTCTGGAATCAAATCAGTTGCTCCAGTTTGCAACAATCAAATATATTTTTGATTAAAACGAATCAATTAATACAATGATGAATACTTAATAATTTACGCACTTAATATTGAAGAAGATAATAAACAGCAGATGAGCGGAATACAACTATGTATTTCGTTGAAATATAACTTTGTTTTTCTTCAATCAGTAAAAAAAATGGTTAACTTTATTCTCGCTAAAAATAATTATCACGCTTAACAACGGCTAGACGACGCCTCGCGCGGGTGTGTAGGGGTTTTCAAGATGGCGGATCGATTTTGCAAGATGGCCGATCGATTACATAATGCAAGATGGCCTATTGGTTGATTATGATATTGTTATATAATGCAATATTAATCATTTAAGTTAAAAATGAACTATTTTTAGTCATTTGAATACTGTTTTGTTAAAAAAACGAATCAATGAGCATTAAATGAGTTAACTGCATTTCTGTAAGAATCACGCGATAAGCTACAATGCGTATTTACAAAATACGTATTTTAGTTTTATCTTCATTAAATATATATTATACATTTATAACGAGGAAACCGAATCACATGTATTGGTAATAATTCTGTATATTCTATTATCTTGGACCTAAATAAAATGTTGGATCTGAATAGTGTTAGATTTCAGCATTTTTTTAGACCCACCATCACCATAGCAGCCAAATGAAAGTCTAATGCTGGACATAGGCTGGACATAGGACGTTTTTTTGCCTGTAATTACCGCGCTGAGCAAACGTGTTAGCAGCCACAGAGCGCAGCTTTCGCGACATCCTCACGCTGTGCATTTGAGCTGTACTGTTTTGAATGGATATACTGCCATCTGTCGGTTTTGGTACTTAGTTGTCTCTTACGACACCTGGTGTAGTGGAAGGTACTATTCTACTCAGCCGGCACCTCGCGGCACATTTTAGAACATACAATTTAAAAATGTATTGTCTTGTAATGAACTTTTAAACTACTGATTTAATTTTATTAGCTTTTTGCTTACTTTGTATAATTTAATCAAACTTGAGAGACTGGGTAGTTTATATCTTCATTTATAGTTCACGACGGGTCCAATGGCGCGGATGGTAGCGATCATATCTTGTGCGCCTAAGGCCGTGGGTTTGATCCCCACGTATAGAAACATATGTATAAGATGATATTTGTATTATTTGGTGCCTGGGTGTTGAATATACCCGTATATTTTAATAATTATATTTGTGATTCTTCTGTTGTCTGATGTCCGGAACACTACTGCTTTATGCAACTTATCTTGGGGTCAGGTCAATGTATGAGATACTGTCAATAATTTCAAACTTAACTTTAATACAGCAAAGACAGCACAGCGTCTTTCGAGTCAACTTCTATTACTTAATCCTATTACGTATAGAAAAGGCTAGTTTAGCCTAGGCAAAACTAGTTTATCCAGAAATCAGATTGGGCCGGAAACATATATAATAGACACAAAATAAATAAAAATATTCCTAATATCAATATTTTTACTATACTAACCGGAGATAGAACTTACGACCTTTGGCTCACAAGACAGTAACACTACCAAATGCGCAAATAAGCCTCTTATGTATATATTTTAAATTAGACCTGTTAGACAGACATGCATACATCCGCGCATCACCACAGCCTATAAACGCTGAATCACTAAGATATCACTAGCGCGTTGCCAACCTTGTGACTTGAAGATATTATGTTACATTACCCAGTAATTTTACTCTCTTTCTCAACATTTAAATTGGAATACAACATGCAGATATACTAATGTAAAATCTATATATATATGTAAAAGGAGAAGCTGACATATCCACGCAGGGCCTAAACTATAAGAGTTTGCAGTAATTTTGCATTTTAACGCAGGAGAGCACTAAGAAAGGGATTTTAAAAATTCACCCCCTAAAGGGATGCAACGGGGTGCAAATTCAATAAGAAAGTTTAAAGTTTATAAAGTTATTTGAATTTTTTTTTATAAAGTTATTGAACGTCGTGAAATACGTGTGAAATGTTTTTTCCAAAATCATCTCTTAAGGAAAAAATGGGGGTTTACAAGTTCTAAAACTTACCGCAAGTGAAACCACGGATCACTGCTAGTATAATACAATACATACAAGCAACATAATACTGTTGCAACTAAAATTGCTGACCTCTATATATATTCTTATGTACCTCAAAGAATAGAATAGGACCAAAGGACCTTTAGAAACTCCAAAACGTCCTATTCACGCCCCATAGTTGTAAGGTCCCTAAATAAGACATTGAATGGTCTATCAAATATTGTTTATGACGAGATTACGACCCCACGTCAAAGTAACGTAGGGACAGACCGTCGACTTTGAAGTGGGGAACGAATAATTGTGTCGAGCACTTGTATTGAGTTAGACATATGTAGACATGTTGGTTAGAACAAAAATATTGTTTTCTGTGAGTGACATTCTTATTATAGAGATCGCTATTAACTTCGCTCTCTTTGATGATGATCTTATGAGCCAAGGGTCGTGAGTTCGATTCCCACCCAGGGCAATTTTGTGTTTGCCCTATGTATATATGTGATTCCTCTGTTATCTGATGCCCGAAACACTGCATTAAGCGATTTATCTCGGAAGTGTATAAGATGTGATCTGAATTTATTTAGTCTTCATTACCTCCCATAATCCCATAAACACTCAAATGCCAAACTGTTAGAAGTTTAAATCAATTGATAAAGAAGATACACTTATTTAATTACGCTTGGCGTTTAACGAAAAATATTGTTTTCTTATCAGAGTTTTGTCGACAAATAAGCATGCAGTTTGCGTGACTATCACGCCCAAATATCCTTAGTGGGTTGCCGATCTTACGACTTTGCTGATATTATTTTAATTTTTAATTTAATTAAATAGAGCCAGTAATTTCACTACGCCTCTCATCCTTTAAACCGGTTTACAGCGAAACGATAATGAGGATGAAGGTAATATAAGTCAATTAGATTTTTTATAAATAAATATTATCTTAAATTACTTTCATTCATTTCTCAAACCAGCAAGTTTTGACATATATTTTTCTTTCTCTATATAAATATTGACTTCACCATCATTCTAAAGTACTTTAACGATCTTCCGATACATTGCTTTTTTGAATTTACAGGCATTGTAACCTCTAAATTGCCTTTATCACGCACCTTGCCAACGTCGACAGGGACCGTAAACAAGACATTGACTGCTTTATTTATTATTGTTTACGGCGCTATCGAACGTAATACGCCGTCAATGTAATGCGAACAACGCCAACTTTCATACGATTGCGTGATGCGCGTTTTATTTCGCGGATGTTTAATGTCATCCATTCGTGTTCTTGTTAAGTTCTAACTGATGTTTCTATGTTTTGTGAAGTTTCCGAATCTTTTGTTTTTCTTCTAAACATTAGGGACATATTTTATTCATGTAATATAATTAATTAATCTATTGTGTCACAGTTTTAGTAAGAATACTCCTTCGAAACGTATTGAAAATTTTAATTTGTATATTGGGAAGATGGTGCCGTAAGGTTCCGGTGGAGTAGAAAAGTACCTCCCTATGTATTAGCATCCTCGGTCAGCAGCATCCTCGTAGTGAAACTGCACTCTACAATTGCCATCACGACTGCCCAACGCGGCAATTATGGCCAAAAATTTCCCTATCTTGGGGAGAACAATGTCCATTAGTGGTATTTCTATGGCTGTTAAGATGATTCCGAAGATCTGAGAAAAAGTTGTAATCAATTTTTTAATTACACATTTAAAAACAAAAGGTAATGGAACCGACAGATGGCGGTATATCCGTCCAATACAATGAAGCTTACATATACAGCGTGGAGATGGGCAGCAGCATTCTCGTTGGGAAAGCTGCGATATGCGATTGCCAACACCCACTGCGGCAATTATGGGCTACATCCCCCTTTGTGGAGGCCTATGTCTAGTAATGAACTTCCAATAGCTGATATGATGATATATGTGTTTATTGCGAGTCAGGGTGTTGAATATATGCATGTAAGTATGTGTTGAATGAGAAAAGTGGTCTGAACATTATTTATATTAACGCTAAATTATATTATTTATATAAACACACATTACGTCGCTTACCTAAATATAGGTATTGTAGCAAACAACCTAAGGTACCAACATATTTTAGCTTTTGTTTTCTTTTTATTAGACTAGGTTGACGAAAAAGCATACATTTTGCGTGATAGAAAGCGTCACTACAACTTGTACATGCTCGTAATATCACAAGGATATCACTAACGCGTTATGAACTTTCTGACTTAAAGATATTATGTCACATTGCTCAGTAATTTTACTTTCTCTCTCACCCTTCAAACTGGAACACAGCAATGCAAAAACTGCTACTATGCGGTAGAAATAAGTGAGAGTGAGGTACCGGCAGAATAAAATAGTACCTCCTACTGCACCAGGTGTCGTTGAAGGCAACGAGGAACCAGAAGCGATAGATGGCGGTATATATGTGCGGTGCAGCTCAAATGCACAAGGTGGGTATGGGCAGCAGCATCCCCGTTGAGATAGCTGCGCTTTACGATTGCCAACACACTCGCCCAGTGCGGCAGTTATGGGCAAAATACCTCCTTTCTTGGGTTTATGTCCAGCAGTGGACTTCCAATGTCTGGTATGATGAAGATGAGGTACGAAAACAGTATCTTAGTGTCTATATGTTTTCGTAAATGCCTTAGTTTGGCGTTTTTTAGAACGTTTTCTAGTTGAATTCTAGTTTTAGCCTTGGGGTCGAACTGAGTGCTTCTTTTACAGAAAAAATAATGATATTTCGCTCAAAAACCTCATCGCATTGTGGGCGGTGCTTTTGTTGACGCCATCTTTATTTTGTATTCAGTTGTACTTTTTTCATACATAACATAAAAAATTTAAGAGTGAATTTAGTAATTACGTGATAAATCTTAAGCAAGAAATTAATAAATTCAAACAATGTCTTCATCGTCATTGACCTGACTCCGAAATAGGTAGCCGGAGGAAATAGAATTTAATACTTTAATACATATTTAATGTTTTTTCTTCATGGCAGCCTTAAAAACGTCTACTGCTTATATAGTAATAAATAATAATAATAATAATTAATAGGCCTCCCCATGAAAGGGGAACTTTGCCCATAGTTGCCGTGCTGGGCAAACGTGTGGGAATTGCAGAGCGCAGCTTCGCGACGGGGATGTTGCTGCCCATCCTCGCCCTGTTGCATTTGAGCTACACTGTTTCAATTGGATATACCGCCTCTCTGTTCTGTCTGTTCCGGTACCTTAGTCGCCACTTACGACACTTGGTACAGGGGAGGTACTATTCTACTCTGGCGGTACCACACGGATTCTTTATTAATATTATTATTTACTATTATTTTTAAGGAAATATTTATTTTGTTTAGTAGGATTGAACGCAAAATCTACTCGACTATTTATTCGCCATTAGAAAGCTACAAGATCACCGTATAACATAGACTCTATCAATGGTCAAAAATGCAATTGTCGTAAGGGACATGCAGGCAAACATTTTTGTATCTATTTATATCTGACTTTTATTAAAAGTTTCAAGTGAAAGTGTATTCAATTTCAATAATATTTGTATAAAACAGCTTAAATATAATTAAAAAGCTTTTCAAATTTTAAGTTCAACGAATTAATTGTTTTATTTAATTTCTTGTTCATCCTTTATGTTGTTTTAATATAATTTTAAAAGTAATAATTCAACAAGCTTTTTCAGTTAACTTCGTCAATATTTGCATATATTTACATCTGTATACAGTCTAATATACACATATAACTAATACGACATCATTCTGATATTATAAACACGCATGTTTGTGTAAATAGATGTATGTTTATTATTCTTTCACGCCGTGTTCCGGCTAAGTATATTTAGATGAAATTTAGTACAGATATTGTTGACAGTCTAGAATGAAATATAGACTACATTTTTAATCGGGAACATGAAGCTATGGTATATATCCCGCCTTATTCCTCCAAAGCAATTCCGTGGGGCTAAATTTATTTTTTTAATTGGTGAATTTTATGAGTAAAGGCATTATTTTTAATGTTAAGCCACCAGAGAGCGATAGACTTCTATTCGGAATGACACAGGTCTTTTTTTAAGATCAGAAATAAAGTAAAGACATTGCTGGCCGAATGTAAGTATGCAATAAATTTATTTTTATTTTACGCATTTATCATTGCTGTTGTAAAACGTCTCCCTTTACTCCTTAAGAAACCCCTTTCTTTTTTCCCCCGAATTTACCCATTTGCCGCTCTGCGCTTTACGACAGAAATAACTCGATGGGCAGAGTGAATATACCGCCATCTGTCAGTTCCGTAACTCAGTCACCTCCTACCTCACCTGATAAAAGGGATACTAGATACTACTATACTCTGCCGGTACCTCAGGATAACTTTTATATGTATGTACGTATATGTTTATGTATGCGAGTGTGTATGTATATATATATATATATATACACACACACATATATATATATATATATATATATATATATATACACATATAAATATATATATATATATATATATATATATATGTGTGTGTATATGTATGTATGTTTGTTGTACTAAATTCACCTCGAATTTTCACCAGCGTTAACATTATTTCTATCCAAAAGTTGCCTGTAAGAAATTTCATTTATCGATAAGGCCGCCACTTGTACCGACTATTCCATGTTTTTGTGATGTTCTTGTGTTGTTTAAATTGGTGTACAATAAGAGTATATTATTATATATTATTTTCCATGAAATTCTTTACGGTTTGTTCTACTGATTTGTCAACTCTTTCAGCATATTGTAATTGCTTTTGTGAAACTTTTCCACTCGGCTCCTAACAATTTTTCTTCTATAAATCTTCTGGGAAAATAACTGGTTAATATTCTGAGCGGGAAACTTTGTTGTTTTGCGTATTTTAATATTCCCCCGACAAAATGCAGAAATGGTCCCTACTAATTTGAACTACTTAAAACCAGCGATGAAGAAAAATTGGTTATTTATAATGGTTTAGAAGAGGTATAAAAAAAGGGCCAGATAAGAAGTACCAAGAATGAATAAGCGTGTATAAAAGTACTAATGCGCATTAAGGAAGCAAGAGAGGTGCGCCAAAATTATGGTTAAGGAGATCAATAGTCTCTGCCTGCCCTGATGGGACATAAACGTTATGTATATATGTATGTAGAACACGGCTTTTACGTTTTAGTATCATGTTGTCATAGAGGTAGACCTTTTTCAAATATGCATTAGTGCCTCACTCTGTCCTATTTCCGCCAAACAGCAGTGTTCGCATATGTTCCGATTTGATAGGTGAGTGAGGCAGTGAAATTACTGGGTAATGTGACACAATATCTTCAAACCGGGTAAATTCTTAGACGGGCCCGATAGTGCAGATGGTAGAGATCCTATCTTGTGGCGCCAGAGGTTGTGGATTCGATTCCCACCCAGAGCAAATATTTATATGATGATATTTGTGTTTGTCCTGTGTCTGGATGTTGTGGGAATTTATTAAATCAAAAGTTGACAACGCGCTTGTAATAACGTTGTGATAATGCGAGTGTATGTAGGATGCGGTTACGATTACTATCACTGTGATCGTATGTTTGTTTGTTGACTTAGTCAAATGAAAAAATATCTCGAAAATGACAAACAGACATACGAAACTAAAGGTGATGTAACAAATTACTCAGAAATATCAGTGCCTATCTCTTTCATCAGACTAGAATATATCAATATGATTACTGATGTTCTGCGGTAGAAAAACATTAGAGTTTATTATGCATGTATTAAACAAAAACCTTTATCTTGAATCTCTCTATCTATTTAAAAAACCGCATGAAAATACGTTGCATATTTTTAAAGATCTAGGCATACATGGGGACAGACAGACAGCGAAAAGCGAATTAGTTTCATACTATGTAGATCATTATTTGACGGAAAAATATGCCTCTCTGGTACAAAAAATATACTAATAATAGATAGTTTATTGAAAAAAAAGTTAATGGCTGCTTCATTTCCTGAAATAAACGAAGTTGCGCATGTGACGGTGACGTGTGCTGCACTCAAGAACTCCTTAATAAATTGGATCGTCTATTAAACAACTGTCTCCGTTTCATTTACGGTTTGCGTAAATACGATCATATTTCCCATTACCATTCTCTTCTCGGCTGGCTTCCTATTCGAGAACGTCGCAAAATTCGAGTTCTAACCATACTATTTTCAATACTTTTTGATCCGTACGCACCAATTTACTTAAAGGACAGATTCCAATTCCTATCTTCCTCTCACGAACGTAATCTCCGTTCTTCTATCGCTCTTAACTCCTTCTCATCACTCTAGTTTTTTGACAAACTCTTTTACAGTGATAGCTATACGACTCTGGAACGAGCTTCCGTTGAATATTAAACAATCCCAAAACAAATTTATCCTGAAACGCTGTCTCCGTACTTTATTTACTGATGCTGCTTCTCTAACTTTATAACCCTATTTCTGATGTACGTTATTTTATGTATATGTATATATATATATATATATTATCATATGCATTTATTGCGTTTATTAATACAAATATGTACACCACTATATATATATATTTTTCTGTTTTGTGTGATGGTTGACTGAGAGATAATGCCATCTGGCATCAAGTCCGCCATTTGTACATTTTGTAACATTTTGTGCAATAAAGTTCAATAAATAAAAAAATAAAATAAGCTGGCTCAGTTGAATTTTGAATGATCATCAATTAATTTTCTAATTAAAAACAAACGACTGGTTTGAGTAAAATGCTGATCGGTAATGATATTCCCTCAACTGAAATTTTCCTCTTCAGAGCGACCTTGAGACGTGTTACCTACTAGTTTTTATCACTTCGTTATACTTCAATGTAAATTGATAGCCTGAACAAAATATAGTATTTTTCAATTCAGTATCGACAGGAATCTATACATGTAAATAAAATTGATGGCGCTGATGGTAGTGATCCAATCTTGTGCGCCAAGGGTCGTCGGTTCGATCCCCACCCAGTTATATAATGAATATTTGTGCTTATTCTGTGTCTAAGAGTTGAATATGCATTCAAGTATTATATTTGTGATTCTTCCGTTGTTTGATGTCCGTAATAGGAGTGCTTCAAGTGACTCATCTCCGAGTAAGGTCAATATATGAGATGTTTTTTCAATTTATTTATATCGATGATTCATTGAATAATACACCTATGTAATTATATTCAATCGATAATTAAGTATACCATCTGTATCTGCATACAACTTGTATTATCTTGTGATAATATAGCTTTTTTAATACTTGATTTTTGCTTTAAATCTAATGAAAGTTTTCTAATTTTTTTTAATAATATAGCATGATGTTACTTTGTAAATGTAAGTAGTTTTCTTGTGATTAAGAAATATATTGATTCGCATAAGTCTTCATCTAGGAGTACGATACATAAAAATATCAATACATATGTGACAAATACTTTTATTCTAATATATACTTAATTGTGTTTTATATTTAGTATCTATATACCTATAATAATACCAGGTTCTATAGGTATTAAAGGGGCCGGGTCAGAAATATTAAAAATAATCGAACATGTATGTGTGACAGGAAGCGAGAGTAGTATGCCAAAATAAGTGAGAAGTGGAGATCCATAGTCTTTACCTACTCTATTTGAACACAGACATGATGTATCTATATTAGTGATTATTTAGTATAAGTTTAATTTTGCCTACATTGATTTTTTATATCAATCCACATTACGTTTTTTTCTGTACTATAAACAAAAACGAGCTCGCACAAAATTGTTATTTATTAGTAGAAAATACATGATTAATTTACGGAGCCGGTCTCTAGTCTCTCATATTAAATGCACCGCTATATGATCTCAGAATAGAACCTTTGTAAATGCAAATTTCGTATTCCGACCGTAGTTTACGTAGGTTGGGGGTTTAAAAGAAATTGTGGGGTAAAAAGGTACTTGTTAAATAACACTATACCGCTAAGTTTATTCTCACTGAGAATCGCTTGTTTTGATGCTAAAATATGAAATTTGAGACGTTTACAATGTTTAGGTATGTTAGGTAGGTTAGATTTTCAAGTTTAGGTGTTAATATCGTCCCGCTTATTTTTCGTGTGGATAATGTATGTAGGAATAGTAATATTATAAAGAAGAGAGGTTTGTTTGTTTAATACCATTTAATTTTAAAACTACTTGATCAATTTTATAAATTCTTTTACTATTAAAGAACTAATTCTTCACCAAGCAACAAAGGCTATTGTTATATTTCGACCGGCAGAGTAGAATAGTACCTCTTCTTGTACCAGGTGTTGTAAAAGGTGAGAGGTACCAGAAACGACAGATGGCGGTATATCCATTCGCAATAGTGTAGCTCAAATTCTTAGGCTGGGGATAGGCAGCAGCATCTTGCCCAGTGCAGAAAAATTCCTCCTTATGATCAGCTGTGGCATTCCAATGGCTATAATGACGATGTAAAATGCCAGCTGTTATTTATTTCATGAGGATTATGTGTAAACCGAACCTAAGTCTTCGATTACAATTTATATTAATATTAAAAATGCAAGCACGTACCTATCTCTTTCTGACTAGATAACTGATTTCAATTTAATTTAACATGATAATTTGATACACGCAGTAAAGAACAAGATCATGAAGGACTACTTTGATTTATAGAAAAAAAAGTTTTCAGACCTGCGGGCGGCAAATAGTATTTTCCCAAGTAAATTATCCTGAATGTATACTTTAGCCCACAATAAAACGTAATATAAATGGAAAAACACAATAATGCAAATCCTATTATGAATCAGGCTCAATCTAAAAGCAAAGCCGGCCTAAGATACCTCCACATAACTCAGGACTATGTAACACACGTAAGAGGTAGCACCTAATACCTAGGAAACATGAAACGGGACGCACGGTCTGGGGCATTATCGTATATCAGGATTTCCCAGGTCAAATACAATTTTAGCGTGACACTTGTATTTTGGAATATGGGATTGCAAAACTTTTCATGCTTTATCGTAATAGTGGGAAACTTGAATTATTTACATTACATTAGTATTTTTTTAAGAAACGGTAACTGAACCTTATGGTATTACTTATACAATTGTCTGCATTTGTTATCTATCTATTTCGACCGCCTCACCTTCACCTACCGCCAAATATCAGTGTTCGTACAGCTGTGTATCGGGTTGAAGGGGAAACCGGTAAATGTGACGTCACATTTACCGGTTTTCCCTTCATCAAAATTCATAGAAATATGCTTACCATATCTATAAATGAAGTAGAAGTGGCTGTTTCTAGTTCCCAATTAATTGCTTATATAATAAAAACGACAGTTTGTTCATTCAGTCTAATATTGGAAACGGCTGAACGGATTTCAACGAGCACTTTTATTAGCAGCTTATGTTTTAACATTAAAAGCTACTTTGGTCGTAGAAAAAATATATGGTTCCGCGAAAACATAATACTATATATCATCATATTAGCCATTAGAAGTCCACTGCTGGACTTCGCAATAAAAGAGAATTTTGCCGAGAATTGCCGCGCTGGGCAATTATGTTTTTTATATACTCATTATAATTTTTCAGTAAATCACAATAAGTATATAAAACAAAACCTTATATTTTTGTTCGTTTGTAGCGAATGTACTTAAAAACTACTAAGCCGATTTAAAAATTCTTTTACTGATAAAAAATAACATTATCAAGTTACACATATACTTCTACTAGTTAATAAAGATACATATAGGTATGTAATATAAGTAGGTTTAACAAAGTCATTCGATTAATGCAACCCAAAAAAAAAACTTTATGAAATCTTAGAGCTCCCCTTACTCTAATTAAAGGTAAGCAGTTAATAACAAAATACCTTAAAACATTAAACCAATGTTGTCTAAATATTTGACTTTCTTTACGGGCCAATTTCTAACAAACTCCTCGGTAAACGAGATAGGGTCAATCTAAATAATTGGTAATTAAACACGAAGCATCGTATTTTATACGAAGGTAGACCTTTGGTCTCTTTAAAATTGACCTTTTATCTTTTATAATATTCAAAGAATAATTACGGTTGTATGCAAAATTATATATTATATGTATATTCCATTAACGTATTTAACTTTATGGTACAGTTAAAAATATAGAACATAAAGCGAACTAAACGGAAAGTATTACGAGTATTTGACAGTAAAATTTTAGGTAAATACGTTCAAACATCATATGTTGACAAGAAAACAGAGGAATTATAAATATTATACTTAAATACACAAATTCAACACCCAGATATAGACAAAACACAAATAGCCTCTTATAAATATTTATCCTGGGTGGGGATCGTACCACAACGTTTGGCGCACGAGATATGATCATTTTGTATAAATATTTTCCATTGCCCTGTTAGTAGTCCAATATAAACATTAAACTTCAACAGAGTGCTCACCATTTCACCCTCGAAGACGTCTCCCCAGTCGAATCGCAATGACGGGAAACTTTATAATTTAATTTACAAGGGAACCAAAGCCGTACCTAGTCTAGACAACAATCACCTAATGAGGTCGCCTAGACTCCAATAAATAAGAAATGAGGCACTTCCGGCGCACCCAACTAACTGCACGCACCCTGAATAAATTACGAGTTGATCGGCCATAACTTTGTGTTGTGACACCTTAACACCACGCTTGTTTAATTGATAAATGTTCATAAGGTGATGAAGTGGCATTTACGAGGCATAATCCAACGTTATACATTTTTGTTGGCATGTTTTACACTGACCAATTAAACTCATTTAGTTTATTTATTTTTGTATTTCATATACACAACATATTACACAACACACATACACATTTTAATCAACTCAATTATTTATACCAATTTGTAGCAATCCAAAGTTACTGAATCATAATGTACTTACAGGTACTTATAGGAAAACACAAATCCTTTACCTTCCGTACTAGTACAAGACTGTGTTATGGTAGCGATGGTTACGGCATGGTAGCGATAATTATCATATGCATAAGGTACATTCATAAAACACGCACAATTTAAATTGAAATACAATATACTTTTTTACACTGACTAATTAAATATATGCATGTTTAACACTGACCAATTAAATGCAACATGCTCGTTTTACACTGACCCATTAAATACAACAAACTTGTTTTACACTGACCAATTAAATACAACATGCTAGTTTTACATTGACCAATTAAATACAACACATTTGTTTTACACTGACCAATTAAATATACACTCAACTAGCGAACGTAAATCTAATTATAAATATATATACATCAGTGACAATTATTTTATATGTAGAGATGCTGTGGGGTACTGGAATAGAAGAACAGTACAAATAAATGTCGTCTGCATTGGTACCTCACTTTTACCTATTTTTACCGCCAAATAGCAGTGTTCACATTACCGTGTTCCAGCTTAAAAGGGCAGTGAAAGTACTAGGTGATGTCATATCTTCAAGTCAAAAGTTTGTAACGCGCTAGTAATATGAAATATTATGAGCGTCTATAGCAGTGACGCTTACTATATCTGTATGCTTGTTTGTCGATCTGGTCTAATAAAAAAACATTCTTTAGTATAAGGTGTCGGCGTTGGAGTATTGGAATCAGCGGGATCGGTGGCCTTACTGGCCTTACTTGCTTTAATAAGAGGGGATAGGCAGCTGCGTGCTACGCCTGACTGGCACGGCAATTATTGGGCAAACTTGCATATGATTCAAAATAATTTCGGAAGGCTTATGTCCAGCAGTGAACGGGTTGCAGCTAATAAGATAATAATAACAATTATACACTACATCGCATACATTTACCTGACTCCGAAATAAAAGCTTAAACCCTTTTTATGTTTGTTCCGTGTCTGGGCGTTAAATATATATTTACCGCCCAGACACAGAATAAACAAATATTCATCAGATAAATATTTATACTAGGTGCGTAACAAACTCGAGGCATGACAGATGCTACTTACATTTTTCTATTTCTGGATTTAAAGATTTGATTGATTGGTTGACCCTTGGCGAAAAAGAAATTATTGATAAGGTTAAACACCTTCATTATTAAAATTCGGTTTTGGTAATCATTAAGACTATAACAAAAGACAATGTATAATCGTCACTCGGTTTGAGTAGACAGTAGTAATAAGCCGTCATTAAAATTGTCTTTCTTGAGAGTGGTACTTTTAGTTAAGCCTTAATAAATTATTTAATTAGAATATCCTGGCCCCGACCCGTGGCCTTGTTATTTTAGCTTTCAATTGAGGCGTTCATATGAATTATGTGGATCATCATTAGGGTTTACGTGTTTGTCAAAATAAAATACTGCATATGTAATGCTAGCAGCGCACCGCGATTTCACCCCCGTTAAGTTGTAGACATTTTTGTGAAATGTGAAATTTTAATTAACTTTGCACCCACTTTTACCTTCTTAAAGGATGATTTTCGAAAAAGTACTTAACACGTGTTTCATGTCTGTCAATGAAAAACCATCAAAAATAATTTCAATCAAATAACTTCAAAAACAACAAAGTTTCATACTATATTTTCATCCCCGTTTTACCCTTACAGGTGGTGAGTTTTCGAAAAACTTCGTAGTCTGAACAAAAAAAGTTTTTTTTTTAATAAAATATACGCACGTCTTATACATTATATACACACATCACGCCTGTGCCCCATCAGGGTAGGCAGATACTCTGGATCTCCACTTGTTACGATCTTGGCATACCTCTCTCGCTTTCCTTACTCGCATTACTCTTTTAATACACGCTCGTTTATTCTTTGTACCTCTGACCTGGCCCTTCTCTAATACCTCTTCTACCTGGTTAAGATATGTTTGCCTCGGTCATCCTATACCAACCCTTCCATTCACTTCCGCTCTATATATTTCTGCAGTCATTCTACTTTCATCTATCTTTTTACACCACATCGATCTCTTATAATGACTATGAAAAGAATAAAATATTAATATACATAAAAAATCTACTTTTTATCGGCTGCAGCAATGTAAACGAAATGTTTCGATCTAAAAATATAAAAAGTGAAATAAACCGTGTTTTTAAACCGTTAAAAATATAATTTTATTATAACTAGTGTACGCGTTAATGTTAGAAAATATAACATTGACCTGACTCCAAAATAACACGCTTAAAGCCTATAACATACTTATTTTTAACACATAGACACCACGAAAACATAAATATCGTCATAGGGCGTCCAACCCCCACCTAGATCAAATATTTATATGATCATATTTGCGTTTAGTTAAAACCTGTATTTAGTATTAACTTTGTGATCTCTCTGTTGTCTTGTGTCCGTAACACGAGTGCTTTAAGTGACTTATCTCGGAGTCAGGTATAATAATATCAATATATAAGATGTTATTTAAATATAAATAATATTATTCAGCTTCCAATTTAAATAAATAACAGTTTCAATTCACTTTATCAACAACATCACAGTATCAAAGCGTCGAATATTCGATTATCCGATATAACAGCTTGTTATTGCACGCAAGCCTTCGCTTCAAATATGAAACAGAGTTACTCGTAGCAGGAAAATTAGATTCGTGCGCCGAGCTGAATAGACACAAACGAGAGAACACGTGACACTTTTTAAAGGACTCTATCTCTTCCCTTTAGTAAGAAAAATGTAAACATATTGCGTGAACGTTCCGCTTGATCAAAATTCTCGTAATATCCCATTTGATATTGAAGACTGTATTTTTATATATACGCTATCAAACCCGACAGACGTTGTTTTAACTTAAATATATCCGTATGTTTATCATAAATATTGCGGCTATACATTGAGATAAAGCCGTAAGGTACCGACAGAGTAGAATAGTACCTCTCCCTGTACCAGGTGTCTCAAGAGGCGGTATATCCAACGACGAGGCGGTATACCTAATCGACGTACTTCAAATTAACTAGGGTGAGTCTAGCAGCATCCCCGTCATAAATCCTTACTCTGAGATGGGCACCATTACCCTGCGTGGTAATTATGAGCAGAAACCCTCAATGAAGGATACTTGTACAAGCTTATGTCCAGCAGTAGGTATTCTACGACTAGTACAATAATGATAAATAGCAAAACGTATTGTATATAATGTCTGTCTATGTGTCCAGCCTGTTAACATCGCTATTAAAAATGCCACGTTTAGCCTCCTTCTCATTTTATTTCTCAATCACTCTGCGATTGCAAACACGCTTGCACAGCGCGACAATTATAGGCAAATTTCCTCCTTTCTTGGGGTGGCCTATGTCCAGCAGTGGACTTCCAATGGCTTGATTAGGGTAGCAGCATCCCTCGGTTTTTCTCCCGTAGTTTTATTTATCCGCTCAGTTTGTGAATTTTCAAAGAAACAAAAAAAATATTCTAACCCTTGTACGTTAACTTTGTGATGGTGCTGACATAGTCAGTCAGTCAACTTATTCTTTTACATATATAGAATTTTCATTTTTATTCATAAAAAATCTATTATAACTTAGTTTTATTTTTGTACACGAAGACTGAGTCGCCATTGTAATTTGGTCAAAATGAAAAACCATTCCAGAGGTCATTGCTCTGTACTCATAAAAGAATATTTGACTTTTTCTCAATTTAAGAGTCGAGTTCAAACATCTATCAAGCCGTGGGGGTAAGATTCAGACCCGCAAGGGGCGTTACTAATTGCCTTCGTTTTTAAATATTTCTACAGAAGTGAATAAACGATTGACCAGAAAACCCTGGACACAGTATCACAGAAAATTGGACAGTCTATCGAATAAGAGTTCTCAACCGTCGGTAAATAATTTACAGCATATAATTCTTTGGATTTGACGACATGAGTTATTTCGTTGACCAAAATCAAACTTTAATTTTAATTCACATAATATCTCATACATTAACCTGACTTCAAGATCAGTCGGTTATTTATTGCTAGTAGTGCGTTAAATTACTGAATTTGTATAGTAACTTTGCACCCCTGTTTTACCTTCAGGTGGTGTATTTTCGAAAACTCTTTCCTTAATGCGTTATAAAAGAAGCATCATCATCATTATCATCACATCAGCCATTTGAAGTCCACTGCTGGACATGGGCCTCCCCAAGCAAGATGAAACCCCGCCCATAATTGCCGCGCTGAGCAAGCGTGTTGGTAATCGTAGCTTTCGCGGCAAGGATGCTGCTGCCCATCCCTGCCCTGGGTACATGTGCTACACTGTATCGGATGGATATACCAAAATCCGTCGGTTCTGGTACCTTAGTCGCTTTTTACCGCACTTGGTACAAAAAGGACCTCCTTTTCTCCTCTACCGGTACGAGTGACTATAAAAGGAAAGCTTCTGGAAAATGTCTAGTTTTTTACCTTATAGTTTAGGTTAGACACTGAGTTGATAGTCAGTCAGTTAGTCAGCTTCATTGATATATAAAGATACCGCCGTTGTAGACAACAGAGGAATCTCAAATATAATACTGAACATCCAGACATAGAACAAACACAAAATGTTCCTGAGTGGGGATCAAACTTACGGTGCTCAAGATAGGATAACTACAATCTGCACCACTGGTCCTGTCATATATGTTGTAACGTACAAATAAACGTCGTGCAAAAGATATTACCATTATCACTTTCATTTATTAAAGCAAGCTTGCGACCTGTTTTAGGATAGGTTTTATTTTTATTAGACAGACAAGTATACAGTCCGCGTGATAGTAAGCGTCACTGCAGCTTATAGACGCTGGTAATATCACAAGGATATTACTAACGCGTTGCCAACCTTGTGACTTGACGATAGTATGTATATAAATATAAATTTTTATAGTAATTATATATATATAAATTTCACTGCCTCTCTCACCCTTCAAACCGAAATACAGCAATGCGAGGACTACTATTTGGCGTTAGGTGGTTGCCACAGCCAATGGAAGTTTACAACACCGAGGTATCATTATCACGATGCCAGCGCTAAAATTAAAAATGACATTAAGATAATATTTAGTAGAAACTTGTTTCAGAAATCAGGAAGGACTTGAACCTGAAATCTTTTCCATCAAATGCAGTCCGCTTAGCGTTCTGCTATTGAGACCATAGCAGACAAATTTTCCTAGTGTTCTTTCTGTACTATGAAATCAGCGCCATCTCTTCAATGTTATAGGTAACCTCTAATAGTTAAATGTCAAACTTTTACAAATATGAAGTAATACATGAAAATAAAAGGCTAGTTAAATACCAAAGGTTTTATGCATTCAAAAAAATTTCGTAAGAAAGAAAGAAAGATGCTGTTTAAGTCCCGCTTGAAGCCTAGAACAAGTTAATTTTATTCTACGAATCATTGACCTTAATCCGAAATCCAGCATTTCAATGCATACAATCTCAAAAGTCATTGTAAAGTAATCATAAATGACATGCGTCATTTTGATTACAACAGTACCGAGACTCGTCAAAATGAAAACAAAAGAATTACAAATAGGTACTTGAGTCACACCCAACGGCGTACTTTGCGTGGTTAAACTACCTGTTAACTATCGCCGCGCCTTTCCGTAGAAGTTATAATACATTCAAAAATAGGCACGTACGGCAACTAATGACCTAAAATTAATACCTTTCTGCATAATTACAAATACTAACATAATTAAAAATTCTAAAACCACATAACACAACTACTTTTTTAACGGCTTTTAAACCGAGTTTATTTTATATCTACATTAACCCTGCGGCGACCGTTCTTAAAATTAGCAAAAGAAGTGGTTTTCAAGCTGTTAAAAAAGTATTATTTTTATAAATAGCGAACGAACAAATATTAGAAAATATTCTAGAAATCCATATATAGTAATCATCTTAATCATTATCATGTCAACCATTGGAAGTCATATGCCTCCCATTTAGTCTTTGATCAGGGATTTTACATTCAAATTTATTAGACAGTTGTTAATTACAATGATCAACGCCACTGGACCAAGCCTATATATTAACATAACTATGCCTCGGCTACCTGAGACTAATTAGGCTTTTGTTAGCTGCTACTGATTAATACGGAGTTAATTACATTTAGCGATTTATAACGTGGGTAATAAAGCGGTATTAAATTAGGTATTTTTCAATATTATTATTACATATCAGCCGATGGCCGTCGACTGCAGAACATAAGACTCTTCAAGTGAAATAGGACCGGTGGTATGCGGTCCGTGTCCATCGCGATCCTGCGGTTTTAGTCAGATCGTTTGTCTATCTTGTGGGTGGGCGTCCAATGCTGTGCTTGCCGGTATGTGGTTTCTATCCCAGAACCTTACGGCTCCAGCTTGAAGGCGTTTTCCAAAGTAAACAGTTTTGGAGCTATAACGTCTCCCTGTCCAACACCCCTTTTTTAGAGGAATAGCTTTCGACTTCAACACGATGTACCGATAGTTAATATGTCACCACTGAAGAGATTGAAGCATAGTCCTCGTCTCAACCGAATCAAATTCATTCTTATAAGCCACAAACGCTAAGCATAATGGTCATTTATACTCTGTAGTCCTCATTATAACTTGCCGCAGCGTAAAGATATAGTTTATGGTACTGCAGCTCTTCTGAAAACCTGCTTGTTTGGTAGTTATCAGACGTGCTCTCGAAACAATTACTAATAACCCTAGAAAACAGCATATAAACTTGGCTTGAGAGCAAGATAGAGCAGTAATTCTTTAATAAAGTGTTATCAACTTTCTCAAAAAAGAGCACCACCACGCTCCTGTTTCATCCTCACGGTGTTATGCACTCGAGGACGATGGTATTGAAGAGCTTCTGAAGGACTATAAGTATCGGTGTACCACCCGCTTTCAAAAGCTCAGATGTACCTCGAAGCAGAAGGCATTTCATATTATAGTAATTGTAAAGTTTTAGATTCACATGAGGTAGACCTAGGTATAAGTTCGTCTGCATTAGTATCTCACTCTCAACTATTTCTACCACCATAGAGCTGTGTTCGCATTGCTGTGTTCCTACTTGAAGGGTTTGCGATGTAGTGAAATTACTAGTACTGTTTAATGTGTCAAAATATCTTTAAGTCACGTAGCTGACTGTGCGCTAGTGATATCCTTGTGATATTACGAGCGTCTATAGACCTATAGGCAGCAGTGAATACTACAATTACTCACGGACTGAGAGCTTGTTTGTCGATGTAGTCATAAAAAATAAAGTAAACCTCTTTTGATTATGCGATATCTGAATGGGACATCCAGGAACAATGAGTACTACTGTTTAGTGATAGAATTAAGTAAGAGTGAGAAGAACCGTCGATCAATAAGACTTAGAGTCCTTCATGAATGAGTGACCTAGTCTTTCCCTAGTAGTACTGGAATTGTCACTAGTAGAAAAGTAGTTGGTGAAAAAGATATTTTTTTATTAATTAAGATATAAACCCTCACTGGTGTCTCAAACATCTTATTAGCTCCATTTCGCTATCTTACAGGGCCCGATGGCAAGATGGTAGTATGGTAGAGTCTTGTGCACTGAGGGTTGTGGGTTCGATCCCCACCTAGGGCAAACATTTTTATGAAGGTATATGTATTTGTTCTGTCTGGTTGTTAAATGTATGTATCTAAGTGGTATATACTATAGGTATAGGATAACTAGTGGTATATATAATGGTATATACGTATATTCCTATGTCAGTCAGGTTAACGTATAAGATGTTGTAGGAATTGATTGATTTACATTATAACTCGTAATAAGCCGACTTCGATCCAACTTTAATTTGATAGCCATGCAATAAAGCCCAAATTACTGAGTGAATTAAGGCCTCTTTGATCTTCGAGCTTAAAGTTCCGAGATCATAGGATTTCATGCACGATCAATCAAAGCTTCCCCTTGATATTAAATACTGCACCTACTCGTACTCACAAGTTGGTGTTCAAAATATGTAGCTTAGTATATTATATATATGTATATGGATTCGTCATCATCATAGATAATTATTAAACGAGAAAGACCTTTTTAGATCATTCAAATTTTCATCTTTGGAAGTCAAAACCAGGTGGAAGTATTTTTGAATATTTCTTAAATTAGACCTTATTTATAAAAAAAATAAATTATAATTTAGACATGCCTGATGGCACATTCGTAAACGTCGAGGTCATAGATTCCTCATCCAAATAGGACAAACATTTTTGAGGTAAGCAATTGTGTTTGTTCTGTGCCTGGGTTTTATATATTTGTATAAAGAAAATATATTCACTTTTAATTATTGTTTTTAGCGCCGTTCTCTGAAAACTAGATATTGTTAGTGATTATTTTTTTAACACTGGCGATATAAAAAAGAAAAACAGAGAAACGGAAAAAGAGGAAAAATAATTATAAACCCTCAATTCATATCGTATCACCTAAACAACAACAAACCAAACAAAACGAATAAAAATATTTATCGTATAAATATTTGTTTTGAGTGGAGACAGAACCCACACTTAGATCTACCGAATTACAGACAATACCGAATGCGCCATCAAGTCCCAAAAGTGCTGATAATATTTCATTATCGTAAAAAACAATCCACGCAATAAATTTGAGTGGTTTGAAACATAAGCGTTCGCAAACAAATCGGTACAAACACGTCTCAATCAAACGCTGACAGCTAAATCAAACAATACTTAAACAAAAGGCGGCCATTGGTCGGTACAAAATGAAAATGTTCCAGGCAAAATATTTGGATACAACTTCACACATGTATACTGTATTTGATAAGGATTGCGTGCGTTCCAGGACTCGTATTTTAAATCTGTATTTAAAACAAATGTTTGGACTCCTTTGTTTTTGCAACAATTAAAATTTCGCTTGCGTTTGGAAAGGAGTAACCGCTTGTTTTTTAATATTTTATAATCCTTACGTATAAGTAATGGGCCATATCAAAGTGAACTTCATCCAACGCTGTTCTACGGTTGTAATCAGATATTTTTCCCTGTTGGTAGACAACCTACCCTGCATTTGTCAGAGGTATATCATCATCATTATGTCAGCAATTGTAAGTCCACTGTTGGACATAGGGCTTCCCAAGAAAGGAGGAATTTTGCGCTTAATCGCAGCGCTGAGCAAGCGTGTTGGTCACACAGTGTAGCTTTCACGACGAGAATGCTGCTGCTCATCCCCGCCCTGTGCAGCTTTGATTTGAACTGCACTGTTCAGTAACTCGGATCGATATAACGCCATCTGTCGGTTCTGGTACCTAAGCCGTCTTGCGACACCTGGTACAGGGTGAGGTATTATTCTACACTGCCGGTACCACCTATATATATATATAGATTTTAAACTACAGTTTATATACTCAATTCAAGTTGCTGGATACTAGAAGATTACTATTATTAATGCATAAAAGTGATAACTTGATATAAACTACGTAAAATTAATTAATTGGTTTCCTTTTGATATTATATCAATATATATTATTTGTAAAATTATTTATTAGCTACTCTGTATATATTATTAATTTAGTGACAAATAAGTGTTATTTACATGTAACTTAGTATCATATTTGTAATTCCTCTGTTGTTTGATGTCCGCAACACAGTGCTTTAAGCGAATTATCTCGGAGTCAGGTCAATGTATCGTGGCGCATAAGCGTGCGTGAGGTCGGTGAAGCTATGGTGGACATAACATGTTCCCCCCTATTTAGTCCTCCATCACTGATGTTGCACAAAAGCCACGCCAACTGAAGAGGTGACCAGTTTGAGTTAGTGTGTCATCTCCCGCTAAGCGATCATCGTTGCATTGAGTCATATTTTCGTTTTTTCCGGATTCATAGGGTCCGCCCATTCCCGGCCTGTACTATTGTATACTAATAATAATAATAATATTAAATTCCCACAAAACCTCATACATTGACCTGACTTCGTAATAACTCGCTTGAATCACTTGTGTTATGGCACGCCAGGTAACTGAGGAATCACATATATACTACATATATTCAACATCCAGACACAGAACGAACCCAAATATTATTATATAAATATTTGCTCTCAGTGGGAATCGAACCCACAACCCTTGGCGCACAAGATAGGATATCTACTATCTGCGCCATCGGGCCCGTCAAATAAATATAATAAATACTTGATTGTACACCAAACATAAAATATATGAAAGAAACAGTAATCATAAAGTACAATGGGTGGCCTTATCTCCAAATACCGTTTCCTTCCAGGCAACCTTTAGATGGAAAGAGTGAATAAAACAAAGAGAAATATGTTATCTGATATTGGTAAAGAAAAATCATTATCGTATCGCCAAATATATTGCTTTAAAATAGTAAACACTAGAATTTTTATAATGGTATTAGAAACAAATACCATATACAACTTCTCAAGGACGTGGTTGAATCTTTAAGGAACAAAATCTGAAGTTTTCGCTTTTCTCCATATAGTGACAAATTGAAGGACCGTCTATTTCTGGCCCGAATCGAAACTGGGTTAAACTAGTTAAAACCAGTGAACCAGATTATCGAACAAACTAAAAGATTAACTACTTAGAGACTGATGAACGTATAGGCGAGGTTCATGCGACAGACATTCGTGTATGCATATACAGAACTAAGTATGGCGGCGTAGAGTTAAATTAAACGGGTTATGTATATAGAATAGAAACGTGTTCTTTCCTCAAGAATTCAATTAATTAACATCTCAAGACAAAGGTTTGTAAGCACCAACGGAACAAACGGAAGAAATTTCATAAATATTAATAACCCGGTGTTAAAAGTACCTTTATCTACAACAGTATTTCTTACAGGTTCCTTTCTGGTGGATCGCGTAATGGTCCTGCTTAGTTTTGACATATCTGCTGGCAGACCAGTGCAAGGTAGATCTAATTTACATATTTTAGATGACTTCAATGATCTCGTATGACCCTACAAGATCATAGAAGTCATTTATAATATAAAATAATCAGTATCATATATACAATAGAATCTAGTACTTACTAATAAGTTTAATTTTTTTACGATAAGTGCTAGTAATGGAGCCTACTTAAATAAAATATGTTTTAATTTTCGAAACAACGGGGTACTTGCAGAATAGAAATGTCTATGAAAAATAAATAAATAAACTGCGTTTTAAAGCCGTTAAAAAGTAATTTTACAATTAACATAACTGACATGATGATAATGATGTGAGCCAGATCTAACTGGTTCAGTTGCAGGTCTTAGTATCTTATTTAGGAACAAACATAGACTAAAGGCATTAGACCTTAAACCTTCCTTGCTTAATTATCAAATTGGACAGGCCCAATGGCACATTTGGTAGTTTTCCAATCTTGCGCGCCAAGGGCTGGGTTTGATCTCCAGTCAGGTGAAATCATCATAAAATATTTATATGGTGAATACTTGTGTACCGTCAGGTAGAGTAGAATAGTACCTCTTCTTGTACCATGTGTCGTAGGAGGCGATTAAGGTACCGGAACTGACAAATGGCGGTATATCCATCCGAAACAATGTAGCTGATATGCGCTGGGGAAGGGGGGTGGGCGGCAGTACGGTTGCCGCGGAATCTGCGCTCTGCGATTTCTAACACGTTTGCCAGGCGCGGCAATAATGAGCATAATTCCTTTTGTTTGGGGATGACTATGTCTAGCTGTGAACTTCCAATAGCTGATAAAATGATGATGATGTGTTTATCCTGTGAATGTGATAAATATGTATTTAAATGATACTAGTAATTCCTCAGTTGTCTTCTATATGTAACACAATCGTTTGCGATATCTCGGAGTCAGATCAATGTATGAGATGTTCCGTGAATTTATCTATTATCGATTCCACCCCGGGTCGCCCTCCCCCCCTCCTGCCGTGCTATGAAGCCATCGAGTAAAGGAAGCCGAGGTGAAACTTTAAATTTAATTTCGTCAACCTCCCGTTCCGTGGTCGCACCCAAACTGGTGGTGGCACGCGAACTCTCGGCGCGCCCTTGTAATTGGTGATATTTATTTATACTGTGTAAATGGAACGTGATAATGACGTCTATTTGTTTTAGCTGTGGTTATAGTGGGGAGAATGGTAGAATTCAATGTTTGGTTCATTGTATCGTAATGATATTATAGACGCGAAAGTATTTCTGGTTAAATGATTGTTACTATTCCACACCGGAACTTCTGAACCAATTTTGATCTACTAAATTTTGCACAAGGAAGGATTGTCTAGAATTTTTATCCCGAAAACCTGTTACTGTGCGATAGATGACATCCTTCAGATGTCAAATAGATACATATACTTCTTTTCGGTATTGCAAAAGTACCTCAGAGATGAGGTATAAAGTAAAGACCTTACAAAATATGCGCGGATGGAAAGGTAGATATAAATAAAAATGAATAATGAACCGTGAATAACCGTGAGGTACCGGCGGAGTAGAATAGTACCTTTCTCTGTACCAGGTTTCGTAAGATCGTTAGTCTTAGGTATCAGAACCGACAAATGGCAGTATATCCGTCTAAATCAGTGTAGTTGAAATGCACAGGGTGGGGTTGGGCAGCAGCATCCACATCTCGAAAACCGCGCTGTGTGCGCGCTACGCTATGCGATTGCCAATACGTTTGGCAATCCAGCGCGGCAATTATAAGTGAAATTCCTTCTTTCTTGGGGAGGCCTTTATCTAGCAGTGGACTTTCAATGGCTGTAATTATCATGATGAATAGTGAATTCACACAACATCTGATACATTGTTTTGATTCTCAAGGTAAGTTTTGCTATGGATATCAGAATACCATTGAATTACTAATATAATACTTAAAATCATATTTTCAACACCCAGACACAAATATGTTCTTTGTAAATATTCATTACATGAAATATCGCTAGTTAAGAATCGAATTCTAAACACGAATGTGATCACATTAACTCTTTAACTGTTATATGAGTGAGACAGAGACTGTGTTGAGTAATATCTATAGTCAAAATTGAAATAAAATTGATGTCTGTTTGTGATTCTAAATTAACAACTTGTAACTAAATGCGCCTGAAAGTGTTCACATTACTTTAAAAAATATTTTTTTGTCTGTCTGTTTGTCCGGCTAATTTCTGAAAGTGTTGGGTCGATTTTAGCGGTACCTTACTACTACTAGACTAGCTAACATCTTTAACTATATATTCTCACGGAAACGGAAAATACGCAGGGGGAAAAAACCGCAGGGCGCTATTAGTTTTTGGTAAATAAATGAGTCGTGAAGGCCGCTTGTAAATCATAATTATGATACACATTTCAATTTGATTAATAGACCAAATTGAATTCTCAAATAATGAACTGAAATAAGTAACCGAATAATGATGAGTCTCGTCATTTAAGACATATCAATTATCATTAATGATGTCCACATTAATGAGCACGAGGCTTAACAGACTGTAATGCAATTTCTGAATTTAATGAGAAGCCTTGTACGATTCGAAAACATAATATGAAAATTTTAATCTAGAAATAATAAGAGAGAGGTTTGTTTTGAAATGCAACCATATTAATCAATTTATTTATGACTGTGTCCGCGACTTCGTCCGCATGCAGTATTTTTTTTGGCACCAAATATTTTTAATTTAACATATATAAACTTTGAATGTTATATTTATTTATATACACAAATCAATAGCCTAAATAATAAGTTATAAGCTTCTAGCTCTAACAATAGGGATACTTCCATACAACTTTTCATCCCCCCTTTCGACGCCTTACAACTCTTATGTCGAATGAAAAAGTAGCCCATGTCCATTCTAAAGTTTTAGACTGTCTGTGTACCAAATTTAATTTCAGTAGTTTAGGCGTGATTGCGTAACAGACAGACAGTTACTTTCGGATTTATAATAGTAGTAAGGAAATAATTAACTTATATTAAAATTCAGTCCATGTTTCAATTATAGTTTTTCTTGTCATCATCAGTTTTCACTGAAAGTCATCAAAAATGAGTAAAAAATATTTTTTTTCAGAAATCATAATAAAGCGGTGACAAGTTAGTTCGAAAGTTTACTGTTACTAGGTTTTTTCTAGAACTAAACGCAGGTGAAACTGTGGGCTCCTTCTAGGAAACCATGTAGCGCCGTCATAAACTACTTTTACATGTATTACTGATATGGCGTATGTCCAGCATTCGACTTTCCATGGCTGATATGATGATGACGACATAAGTTGTAAATTAAAAGTAATTTTTGATGGCTTATTAGTTTATTTTATTTAACCCTAGCAATCTCGCAATCCGTGATAACTCAGTGCCTTAAGTCGAAAGTTTTCGACCAATGTGTGTTACCAGCGATGACATATGGCAGCCATGCCAGCGATGACCATTGGCCTTTGTGGCCAACTGAAAGTATCTCAACGAGCTATGGAGAGGGCAATGATCGGAGTTTCTTTGCATGATCGAATCAGGAATAAGGAGATTCGTATCAGAACCAAAGTTACCGACATTGCCCGGCGAATTAGTAAGTTGAAGTGCCAGTGGGCTGGGATTTCGATGGCCGATGGAGTCGTAAGGCTCTGGAATGGAGACCACGTACCGGCAAGCGCAGTGTAGGGCGTCCACCTGCAAGATGGACAGACTATCTGACTAAAACCGCACTAAACCGGATCGCACTGGACACAAGCCGCATACAACCGGTCTTATTGGAGATTATTTAGGGAGGCCTATATATATCCAGCACTGGACGTTTTATGGCTGATATGATGATGATGATCTGACTAGAACTGAACGGTGGCATGGGTATATTCAACTATTGTCAAACCGGTAAAATGTCAGTAGAAGTCCCACGGTTACCATTAATGTTTTGAAGATATCATAGACTTCAAAACAGGAAGCGCATTGTTGGCGGTGGTAAAATCAGTGGCGGCGGTTTTGGTACTTACATTAAATTTGCAATGATAAACCTGACTTCGAGACAAGTCGCTTATAGCACTTGTGTTGCAGATATCAGAAAACAGACGAATTACAAATATAAATAGGTGTACCAGTTTAACAGGTGGTAATGATACTATCTTGTAAGGTTTCGATCTCTACTTAGGACTAAAGTTTATGTGATGAATTAGGTTTGTACTGTATCTGGGTGTCAAATATGTATCTAATTGTGAATTACTATTATTAATGATACTTTAAGAAACATATCTCACCCAGATACATAATATTCACAGTTCTTCAACTCATAAATATTTGTCATGGATGGGGATCGAACTCTTGGCCCTCAAGAATGGGACCGAATGCGCCAACAGGCTTGTCAGAGTTAGATTTTTTAATAGTGATTAAATAAAATAATGTTCTAAAGAATCGCAAAGAGGAATAAAAATAAAAATTTTATAGGTTTCCCGTTGGGACTTACCAATGCTCTAGACATAAAAAAACTTGTTCAAAAACACGATTTTATGTGTTTCAGTCAAAACAGTTTTTACTGCTTCTTTGATAGATTCCAGGCGAACTGTAATAATAATAATTCTCTTTATTGTACACAAACAAATTACAGAATGTGAAAGAAAAAAAATGACAAGTTATAATACAATTGGTGATCTCATTCAGGCAACCTTTGGATGTAAATAGACGAAGAAAATATGATAGGGCAGTTAGATGTGTACTTCTAATTTATTTATAAAAAGTATACATGTCTATATAACAATAAACTTACATACTAATAAATACATAAATGCGACTTAATTTTTTACAGAATAAACGCATATATATTGAAACATCGCAAATAAAGTTGAAAATTCAATTAGAAACGCTGGAAAATGTACCTTATTAACTTAAGCTACATACGTGGTATTGAAGTATCATTGACGAAATGCTCCCTTACTATTCGCTTAAAAGTGGCAACAGACTGCGCACGCCTGATATTTACAGGTAGCACATATCACAAACTGTAATAGGTAATAATATATTTATTAATACATGAGGATATAATTTTACATTCCGAATTTCATTGAAATCCGTTAAACAGTTAAGGTTATAACGATAAACACACAGACAGGAACACACCTTGGGCCTGATGGCGCAAATGGAAGTGATCCTATCTTGTACGGCAAAGGTCGTGGGTTCGATCCCCACACAGGAAGAATTTTTTTTATCACATCAGCCATTGTAAGTCCAATGCTGGACATAAGCCCCTCCAAGAAAAGTGGAATTTTGCCCATAACAACCGCGCTGGGCAAGCGTGTTGGCATTCGCAGATCGCAGCTTTCGCAATGAGCATGATGCTGCCTATCCCCGCCCTGTGCACATGAGCTGATGGATATACTGCCATCTGTCGGTTTTGGTACTTTAGTCGCCTCTTACGACACCTACTCTACTACTATTCTACTCTACCGGAACCTCCGACAAATTTTTATATGGTGATATTTGATTGCCCTGTGTCTGGGTATTACTTATACGTAAATCTCTAAGATATCTAAGAATTATATTTGTAATTCCTCTGTTGTCTGATATCCGTAATACAACTGTTGTAAGCTACTTATGTCGGAGTCAGTCAACGTATGAGACTTTGTGTGATCTTATTTATTTATTATTGATGTTATAAAAGCAAAAGTTTGTATAAATGGATGTATGTATATGCGCTGGATCCAGCATTTTCGTAGGAAAAATATGTTCTAGAGATAGGCGGTAAAGTTATTGGCACTCTTTGTGCTATCTATGGTTTCAAACACTTAGTTTCAGTAAGCACTAAAGCTATGTTAGTCCAATCTTTAGTTTTACCCATTATTTATCGATTATGGCGATGTATGCTGCACTTTGCTTTGAGGTACCGGCAGAGTAGAATAGTACCTCCCACTGCACCAGGTGTCGTAAGAGGCGAATAAGGTACTAAAATCGACAGATGGCGGCATTTCCATCCAAAATAGTGCTGCACAAATGTACAGAACGGAAATAGACAGTAGCATCCGTATCGTGAAAGCTGCACTCTGCGATTGTCAACACGCTTGCCCATCGCGGCAATTATGGGCATAATCCCCCGTTTTGGACAGGCCTACGTCTAGCAGTATACTTAAATAGCTGATACGATGATGTAGACAAACATTGGTCACGCACAATGGATACATTAAAATAGCTAATATCTAATTGACATTTGTAAAGTATCAAAACTCACAGGCATATATAATTTACATTTAGCTTACAAGTTTCAGAAGAGGGAAGGTTAATGCTCAAAGCGATAGCGGCCTAGACCGCGCCCAATGTCTTCGTCAAGACCTAGGTTTTATTTGGTCGATACAGCTGACTGCACAGTGGAAGCAAAATCAAATAGGCAGAATGTTCAAGGTTTATAGAATAGGCCTTATAAGGCAGAAACAGGTCCTGATAATTCCAGTCTAGTTTAATTAATAGCTTTTTTCTTAAGAAAGCTACTTGAAGGTTTACTAAAAGAACCCGTTAGAAATAATACTATTATTTAAAATTTTACGTGTCTTAGTCGCCTTCTCACTAGCTCTCTACAATCAAAAACGTTTCACACGCATTCTTTCCGTATTTCGCAGTTCTTTACGTTTGTTGGTAAAGTCCATGCCCCTCGAGCGAATACTGACTGCATTCTGTAACTGTAACGACGGACACTAGAGCTGAGGTCCAGCTTCAGAGGCACCATTGATTGACTGCTTTCTATGATTATTAATATCGTGATCGAGCTCTCTCAGTCCTATTATTTTGCAAACAAAGACTAAACTGTCTTCAACTGTAGTTACACGAGTCGAATTTTAGCCTCAAAGGCACTCGCGAGTGATAGCCAATCATTCATTTTCATCATAAGACGTCAACTGCTGGACCCAAATAATCTCCAATAGGACGGATTGTATGCAGCCTGTTTTCATATATATCTATGCCTAACTAAGTAAGCTATGATTTATTTTCAGCCCGGTGCCTGTAGCTACAGGTATATTTATGCCTAATCCACCGGATTCTAAAATATAAGCCTTTTTATCGATGTGTGTAATGTATGATGTTCTTTATGCTACCTTTTAAAAAATTACATAAATGTTTTTTTTCATAACTGTTCCCCTGCCGTGAGGTACCGTCCGAGTAGAATAGTACCTCCTCCTTTAACATGTGTCGTAAGAGGTGACTAAGCTTCAAATTCCGACAGATGGCGCTATACCCATCCGAAACAGTGTAGCTCAAATCAAAAGGGAAAGGATGAGCATCCCCAACTCGGAAGCTAAACTTTGCGATCGCCAATATGATTACTCAGCGCGGCAATTATGCGCTCAAGTAACCCTTTCTTGGGGAGGCCTATATCTAGCAGTGGACTTCTAATGGCTGGTATGAGGATGATGATGACATCATTTCTAGAGGCAATTTTACCGGGACGTAATAAAACCTGTAGAAGAACAGGCTAGGGTTCATTTTATTCACATGTTGAATTGTATTAAGACTTGTTTTATAACGTTTTAGTTTATTGAGTAACTCTACTCACTTATTACATAACTACTGTCTCATTACATAAGGTAGATCTCACAACAAAGGTTGTCGGCATTGGCAAGTCACTCTTACAAATTTCTGTTGCTAAATAGAAGTGTTCGTATTGATATGCAGGTTTTTAATATAAGAGGGGCAGTTTACCGGGTAATATGACATAATATCCTTAAGTCACAATTCTGGTAATGCGCTAGTGGCATTCATGTGATTTTACGTGTGTATATAAGCTGCGGTACAGCTTATTATATGCTTGTTTTTCGACCTGATATATAAAAAAACAGTATGCTTGTATGTCGATCTGCTGTATTAAAATAATAATAATAATAATTTCCTATAACATCTCATACATTAAACTGACTCTAAGTCGCTTAAAGCACTTGGGTTACGGACACCAGATAACAGGGGAATCACAAATATCATCATACAAGTATTTGTCCTGGATGGAAATAGAATCCACGACCGTCGGCGCACATGACAGGAACACTACCATCTGCGCCATCGGGCTCATCGTCATATATTGACACAAATTTTAAAATAAACACATTTATTAAATCAGTTGTGATATTTAACTCCCTAATCGCTAATAAATGTGTTAACGTATGATAAAATTGGTTTTGAAAATTATATGCAGTTTTGCTAATAACCAACGGACAGTTTCACCGAAGAGATTGACTTTGTTATTTTGAGTGACTAAACTGGCTAAATTGGTTAAAAAGCCATTATACAAGAATCAGAATATAAAGCCACATTCACTCTTCTACCCTTCAAACCGGTTCACAGTAATTTCACATTGACCTTTTTGTCGTCTAAAGGAATGAGTTTGTGCAGACGGCTTTTGTAGGAGGTTTCAAGCGAAATGTGTTTTCTCATAAGCTATTAAAATTATTCCTAAGCTACTTTTAGCCTTAGGAGTCGCACAGACGAGTCGGTGTCGCTCACCGGTCACTGCTGCGCGTCATGCCAATGCAACCTTCCCCAGTTATGCCTTGATAACGAGTTTATTCGAAGTTGCCGTGAAGAGCCACATTGAGTATATTTTGTCTGTCTGGGACTGCGTTTGCCGCTATTGGTGGTAATTCTAGTCGTATAAATGTTCAAGACATAGATCCCTTGTTATCTCTACATTCATTCGTTTCATACATTACCGAAAAATCATTTTTTTTTCAGTCGTACCATTGACTTCCACTTAAACGAGACTATTAAACAATTAATGATCATTTATCCTGATTTATTTTCTGCTCCGACCGTCCCGCAGGTGATACGGGATAGGAACGGGCGTTTCTTTTAATTAGACCAGGTTGACAAACAAGCAAACATAAATAGTAAGCATCACAGCAGCCTAAAGACCACTATTACGTATCACAAGGATATCATTAGCCCGTTACCAAATTTGTGACATAAATATATTATGCCACATTACCCAGTGATTTCACTGCCTCTCTCACCATTCAAATCGGAACAGCAATGCGATGACTGCAATTTGGTGGTTCAAATAGGTTGAGGTGAGGGACCAATTCAGACCACCTTTGTATGAGGTCTACCTCAAGGGGAGTTAAATATCGTGAGTATGATATCATTAAACGGATCCGATGGCACACTTAGTAGTGTCCCTATTAGGGATAGTAACTGTATGCGACAAGGGTCGTGGGTACGGTGTAACGTTTTAATTTGTTCTATGTCAGATTTTTTGGTTTGGGTAAAAATATTTTATGAGTACTATATTTGTAATTCCTCTGTTGTCTGATATCCGTAATACGAGTGCCCTAAGTTTGCCTCAACTTAGCCTTCTAAAACATTTGTAATTGTACTTTGGTCCATTCGTTCTGCTTGCCCAAATACCAATCCTTTTTAAATTTAAGCGATAGTATCTCTTATCTCTCACATAAAATTATACTTTTGTTGCGCTGTTTCACATCCTATTCCCGTCATCATTCAGTTTCACTCTGCAAATATTTCATGCCGTGAAACTAACACGTCGTTCAGAGATTGCCGCAAGGCCCTGCCCAGAGCGACAATTATGGTCAAAATTCCCCTTTTCTTGCGGCGGCCCATATCTAGCAATAGTTAATCTACGGCTGCAATGATGTTGAATTATTGATTCTACTTATAGCATACAAGAATCTATAAGTCATAATTACATTGCAAATAACTAAATAAATTCCCACAACATCTCATACATTGACTGACTGACCTGACTCCGTTTTAAGTCGCTTAAAGTACTTGTGTTACGGACATCAAATAACAGAGGAATCACAAATATACTACTCAAATACACATATTTAACACCCAGATATAGAAAAACAGAAATATCTTTATATAAATATCCTGTGTCATAAATGTGTATTTGTCCTGGGTAAGATTTGAACCCACAACTCAAATCTCCATTCAAAATGGACGGAGAGCTATATATATAGTTTTTAGCTGACTCCAATATCTCTCGTCTACGCTGGCCTTTTTTATATTAACCTTGCTTCTAAACTCGGCGTATGCCGGACGTTTTTCTTTATGGCCACGCTATTTAAAACATAAACTTTGCTTTAAGAATTATTTACCTGTTCGTTATCTTTATGCGGTTTCGTAGTTAACATTCATTTTAATTTCAAACGACTAGCTTCAGGTTTTATGTGGTAATGCTTCTTTTGAGTTGATTTAACTTGCGTTTTAAAAGACTAAATGATGTTTGGTATAACTATCTTTGTACATTAACAGACTTTGCTTCCGACAATCCAGGTCAATGTTGAAGTCATTGCAGACTAGTAGTTATTTATTTATTTAACTTTTTGGTCATCGAAAATACAATGCACTTACCTAACTTAGGATGATACTTACCTATTCCTTAGTGGAATTATCTGTCAGTCAACAAAATCGGGCAAAACAGAAAATTATTAAGACGTATTCCGAAACCGACAGATATTCGAATTATCATCATATGAGTCATTGTAAGTCCACTGCTGGATGTAGGCCTTCCCAAAAGATTTTGTGAAGAGATTTTGGACATAATTGAAGCTCTGGGCAAGCGTGTTGGCAATAGCCGAGTTTAGCTTTCGTGCTCTTCCCCGCCTTGTGAATTGAGGAGGAGGTATAGAGGAGGTACCATTACATCCATGTGAAATTGCGTATTAG
The DNA here is from genome assembly GCA_020976665.1 of Heortia vitessoides. Lineage (NCBI taxonomy): Eukaryota > Metazoa > Arthropoda > Insecta > Lepidoptera > Crambidae > Heortia > Heortia vitessoides. Next base: position 4,787,502 of record JACJUM010002842.1, read on the forward strand.
GTGCTACAGTACACGCTGGGCAGGCGTTACAATAAATAGAAGAATAACTAATAAATAGCGGTAAACGCAAGCAACATTCAAGAACGATTCTCGAGATGTCGAATGGACATCTCGTAAACCGATAACGTAGCACTTGAGCGCTGTGTAATTATCGTTACCCGTTTGCACCAATAATAAAATAAATTAGGGTTATCAGGGTCATCAGTATAATGAGTATAATAAAATCTAGTACAACCTATACTTAATTTTTTTTGGCAATTTTGTAAGTGCTAGTAATAAGCCTACTTAAATAAAGAATATTTTTAGTTTGAGTTTGATTTATTAATATGTCGATGAATGTCGAGCAAATTATATTTTAAATATAACAGTATGGTATGCAGTATATTGTATGTTCCACTGTAAGATAGAAAGCGTCTTTTTCTATATTAAGCTGTGGCTATTCAACTCTTTCCTGTTATTTTTACGCCGTTTCATCTTTTATTTTGCCATTTTCTTTGTCTTTTTCTAGTAGAGTATATTCACCTTATTATTTGTAGTGTCCATTTTTTATCCTGTTATCTTGCCAGGTGGCCTAACTATCTCCATGTCAGTAACATGGCATTATGTAGTGCATCCCTGAAGTTCATCGCATATATACGTGTGTCTTATTTTATCTACACTTTAAATTTTTTTTATACTTACTTTTATACTGTTTGAAACATCTATTGATTCGTCAAAAGCAACTAACACCCGTTGTTCCAGCGTTTTATATCATTATTAACGCTGTTACGAAACTTTTACGAGGTTGCAACTCTTTAAATAACGTGTTAATTAGCGTGTTGAGACGTGAGTAGCATTAGGCTACAAACATTTTACTCATATGATACATACGAGAGTTTGTATGGATTGATGTACGGATGTTTATTGTTCTTTCACGCTGGGATAGCTAATCAGGACGCAATTAGGTACAGAGATTGTTGATAGTCTACGTGAGGTAGATCTCATACGAAGGTCGTCTGCATTGGTACCTCGCTCTCACCTATATCTATCGCCCTAGTGTTGTTTTGAAGTGTGAAAGAGGCAGTAGTGATGATACATGTCTTCATGATGATATTATGAGCGTCTTTAGGCTGCAGTGACGCTTACTATCACGCAGTCTGTAAGCTTGTTTGTGAACCTGGTCTAATAATAATAGAAAACATATAGGTTACTTTTTAATCACCAAAATTTGTTCCGTTGGATAGACCTGACCTTTTCTTCTAATAATCGGTAGGAATTTACACAGGTCATCCGTCAGAGAGCGACATACGCGTTCTTCCGTAATAACAATTGTTCCTCAGGGATGACATACAATAAATAATATTTTTTATATTTAAAAATTAAATAAATTCAGATAATAATATCATACATCGACCTGACTCCGTGATAAGTCAATTTAAACACTAGTGTTACAGACATCAGAGAGCAGAGGAATCATAAATATAAGACGTAAATATAAATATGCAACACCTGGACACTGAATATATTATAAATATTTGTTCTGGGTGGGTACTGAACCCTTGACATTCACGCACAAGACAAGATTACTACCATCTGCGCCATTAGACCCATCAAAATTTAAATGAAGTATAGCTTTTCAAAAAGAAGCGGAAAGCATTGTCATCATCATCATACCAGCCATTAGTAGTCCACTGCTATACATAGGCCTCCCCCACGCTGGCAAAGCGTGTTGGCAGTCACAGATCGCAGCTTTCGCGACGAGGATGCTGCTGCCCATCATTGCCCTGTGTATATGAACTACACTGTATCGGATGGAAATACCGCCATCTGTCGGTTTTGGTACCTTAGTCGCCTCTTACGACACCTGGTACAAGGTGATATTCTACTCTGCCGGTACAACACGGCCATTTATAAATATGTGATAGCTAAAACATGCACGAACTTGCAACGTGCAATCCAATAAGGTTTCATAACAACTTTGTATCTCACAAGCTAACGAATTCTAAAATTAGTAACTAAAATAAATTAATTAGTTCTTAAACTATAAGGGTAGACATCGATGATCGGTTACGTGTATGTAACGTTTGTCTTTTTTGTGTATATACTGTCTGCACCACTGTATATGTTTTTTTTCTGTTTCGTATAATGGTTGACTGGGAGATAATAACAATTGACATAAGTCCGCCATTTGTACATTTTGTAACATTTTGTGCAATAAAGTTAAATAAATAAATAATAATAATTACCTAAAATATCTTATACATTGAACTAACTCTAAGTCACTTAAAGCACTTGTGTTATGGACACCAGATAACAGAGGAATCACAAATGTGATCATATAAGTATTCGTCCTGGATGGAAATCGAATCCACGACCGTCGGCGCACATGTCAGGAACTCTGCGCCATCGGGCTCATCGTCATACATTGACACCAATTTTAAAATAAACACATTTATTAAGTCAGGTATGATATTTTACATTTTGTAATATTTTGTGCAATAAAGTAAAATAAATAAATATGTCAGTCGCTCGGTCAGTCAGTCAGTCAACTTCTCTATATATTGATACAGTATTGGCCGACAACAAGCTGCGTTGATCTCTCTCTCCCCGCATAACAGATGTGACCACTATCGTTGCAAATTAGATCAATTAGCGTACCGACGACGCACTCCGACGTGATTATTCGGAGTGTTCAAGGCAAAGTATCGAAATGGTCTTCTAAATCAATTTGCCTTAAGCAAACTTCATCGATGTCAATCGACTAGCTGTACCAGTGACTTTGAACGCTTTTCTTGTACATTTTCTTACTATAAAAAAATATACATATATATTTATATATATAATATATCCATCCAGATCAGTGCAGCTCAAATGCACAGGTCTAGGATGGGTAGCAACATCCTCGTCGCAAAAGCCCTGCGATTGCCAACACGCTTGCCCAGCGCGGCCGTTATGGGAAAAATTCCACCTTTCTTAGCGATGCCTATGTCCAGTCGTGGACTGTCAATGGCTGATTTGATGATATACCTACATAGAATAAAAAAAATGCTTTATAACTATGAGTAGATCATATTATTTATTTAACCGGGTTTTATTTCTTTGTTTCAGATTCCTACTGCCAAAATCTTGTACATTATGTTATAGTGTTCGAGAAAACAGAAGACTGTTGTGAGGTGAAATACATTTATCTACGCTAGTGTCAAATTAGTGTTTACTTAAGTGTAAGAAAATGGGGTGCAACACGAGTTCTGAAGCCAAAGCCGAGGCCAAAACCTCCAAGGAAGATAAGGAGCATGCGCAGGAAAATCATTCAAACACAGCTACCGGTAAGTTAATTGAAAAAGAAATAAAATCCTAAGCTAAATAAAATAAATCCTCGAAATTTTCTCAGTATATTTCGCAAAACTCTATACAGCGCCATCTTTGACAATTATTTTGAAATACGTGCGACAAAGGCTGCGAAATGACAATGGATCGCTGCTTGTAAAAGCCAGTTAGTTTTAGTATAGAAATGTAGATGGCGTGTTTTAAAAAAGTTCTGTTAAGATTCGATAGAGGGCTGTGTTTCCCTTGTAAATTTTGTAATATTATTTGGTTTTTATGACACCCGGCCCCACTCGCCCGAGCATAGCAAAATGGAATCTAATTTATATATTATATCTGCAAACATCCGTTATGTAGCTAATCCAATTTTTACATACAAACTTTCTGATGCTGTTGGTTCTGTATAAACCAGCAATTAGAAAATTATCAAAATTACCTATCCAATTGAGTGGTGTTATACGTACATTTCGAAGAATCACTTTTATTTATGTATAAAATAGCTAACCGGACAAATGTTATTCTGTCGTAACTAAGTATGTTTATAATGAAATAAATATTAGGTACGACTTTCGTAGTCGCAATATTTTTATTTATTTCATATATAAAATATCATAGGTAGTGACAGTTGAATCAAACTGTACACAGTAAGAAAAAAATTATTACCATCAGTTCAGTAGTTTCAAAGCTCATCCCGGACATACAACGTGACTGGAATTATATATAACGATAGATTTAAAACAGATATGTCCATAAGCAACCAAAATCTAAGGTATAGGATATATACACATTATGGTTACATTTTTTATTAATGCTTTTAAATTCATCATCATCATTACAGCCACCGAAAGTCCACTACTGGACGTAGACCTCCCCAAGAACGAGGGAATTTGGAGGGATGGGCAAGCGCGTTGGCAATCACAGAGCGCAACTTTTACGACAGGGATGCTACCGCCCATCCTCACCCTGTACATTTGAGCTACATTCTCGGATCTTTCGGTTGCATCTTTCGGTTTTAGTACCTTAGTCTCATCTTACGGTACCTGGTACAGAGGGAGGTACTCTTCTACTTTGCCGGTACCTCACAGCCGGTTATTATATAATTTTAGCGTTTTATACTTGAAAATTGATTTGTTTTTATATATTTTTAGACAGATGTATCACCAAGGGATATATGTTAGGACAAATTAAGTTTATAAAGGGTTTTTTATTTATTTATTTAAGTTCATTGACAATATTAAGTAAAATATACAGTGTAATTTTATATTAAGAACATAAACACATACACTTCGCCTTTTTCTAACCGGGGTAGACAGAAACTATAGATCTCTACTCGCTAAAAACTTGGCATACTTGACACGCTTCCTTTACTCGTATTAGTCTTTTCAAATATTCTTAGAATTTATTCTTGGTACTTCTTACCTGGCTCTCCTTTAGTACTTCTTCTACCTGGTTTAAGTATGTTTGTCTAGGTCTTCTTATACCAACCCCTGTGCAATCATTCTACTTTCTACAATAACTTATATACATCTACACAATCTGATGGATATGGTACTTTAACAACTCTAATAAAATTGCCAGCATACAATGGTTGACCACAAAAATATTTAAATTGATATAAATAGAAGCATTCGTAACTATACTTGAATGTAAAAGCAACTAGACAATACATGATAGAAAATTAATAGGTTTAATTAAATTTTCACATTTCGAACGGGGGACTAATAAATCATTGTTAAATAAGCTACAATTTCTTTGGCCCCGAATTACCTATTCCTTTGTAGGCCGACCTAGATACGATCGCTCGGGTTTTCTGTAAAATATTCAAATATTACTGCGCTGCTAGTAGATATTACTCCGTTTCGAATTATTTATAGCTATTTATTACTCTATATCCAAGTAGTCATGTCTACTATAGACACGACTTCATATTTTCGTCAAATATGTCGAAAAAAAATATCAGTTTTATAGCTTCAATACGTAATATTTTAATTCTATCGTCATTGTATCGGTATCGGATATTTTTTCTTTTTTATAAGACCGGGTTGATAAACAAGCATACAGTTCAGTGATAGTGAGCGTCACTGCAGCTTATAGACGCTCGTAATATCACAAGGAAATCACTAACACGTTGCCAACCTCGAGATTTGAAGGGATTATTTCACATTACTTAATAAATTTACAGCCCCTCCCACCCTTCAGACGGAATTATGATGATAATTGTGTTTGTTCTGCATCCGGGTGTTGAATAAATCTAACTAGCACTGCCCGCGACTTCGTTCGCGTAGAATGGTGACTTTAGGGGGTACAGTAGCCTTTTTCCCGTTTTTGCAACATTTCTCACTTACGCTTCGCTTCTATTGGTCTTAGCGTAATGTTATATAGCCTAAAGCCTTCCTCTATACATGGACTATACAACAAAAATTTTACAAATCAAACCAGTAGATCCTAAGATTAGAGCGTTTAAACAAACAAACACTTAAGTATAGATATAGATTAAGTAATATATTAATAATTCCTGTCTGGTGTCCGTAATAAAAGTGCTTTAAGCGACTTTATACGAAGTTAGGGTATATATGAAAAATTGTGTAAAATTAAAGAAAAGAATACATAGTGTCTTTATTTGCGTTTCCTTATATTATCCCTATATAGAAAAAACAATCACAAATGGTACATTTGAACCTTTCCCTAAATTTATCTATTTTTTTAGAAACCTACTTAAATCCGTTAGCCAGCTATTGAGTTTATCGCGTTCATACATACAGGCGTGTCAAGATTCTATTGTACAACAAGCATGTACGTAGATAAACCGTCCAGGGTCCCTAGGGGCTATAAATTAGTTTTACCTGAATAAATCAGAGCTTTGCGTGGGTTGACATCTCATACGGTCAAAAATGAATTATTATTGGCAACGCATTTGTCATTTTTAAGGGTTCCATAGTCTAAATGGGGGGGGGGGGAATGTTGCCTGAAATAATAATAATAATATCCTTTTAAACGTATATTATTATGACGACTTACTTTTACTGGGATCTATATTTTTGACACCTAGACACAGAATAAATACAAGTATTCATCATATAATTATTTGTTTTGAGTTGGGATCGAACCCACGACCGTTGGCGCACATGATAGAATCACTACCATCTGCGCGATCTGCGGGATATATTTGTACTATTATCATAAAAAGTTGAATGTCTGTTAATTAGACTTCCACGGATTATACTAGGCTTATATGAAATTAGACGCTCACTTATTTCTACTGCCAAAAGATGTCAGGCGGCACGGAATATAGACATGCGAACACAGTAGAAATAGGTTAAAATGTACCAATGTAGTACCAATGCAGATGAACTTTGTATGAAGTCTACTTGAATAACATTCTTGAGACCACGCATTGGCGAATGTAGAAATGTATATTTCTACATCTACATATAAACAAAGTTAAAGTGTCTATTTGTATTACCAAAATAATAGCATTTAAAAATAAGTATATAAGTCTGTTCAAGGTAAATTCTGAAACAGCTGGACCTATTTAAAAAGGGAATCGTACTTGCATATATATATACTATATCTTTAAGTAACATACTCGTAGTAACATACTTTTAATTTTATACTTAGGGGTAATAGACGGGTGAAACCGCAGGGCGTATAGTACATCGTAAAAAATGCAAAGCTGAGAGCTATCTTAGGATTTCAAATCTAGATTCAATACAGATTGAAATTGTATCTGAATGCTTATTGCTTGGCCAGCCTCAAATATATTCAGATAGATTATCCAGCAATAACTTAAAATTATTACATATTTTCCGAATAAATTCCTTTAGATTCGAGCTGAAAAATCTATTAGTATGGTACTTATAGATTTTCAGTGAAATATTTTTCAGCGCCGACGTCTTTTGAACGAGTTTCGTATTTGTGATAAAAATATCTGAAATATTGGTTCTGATCAAATTGAAATATTTCAGATTGGTTTGGAGTTCTATTTATGTCTAATGTTTGTATTTAGCAGGTGCTTATCTTGTGCACCAAAGGTCGCAGAGTTCGACCCACCCAGAGCAAATATTTATAAGATGAATATTTGTAATTGTTCTGTGGTTGGGTTTCATGTATATATATATGTATCTTAGTATTATATTTTTGATTCCTCTGTTGTCTGAGATCCGTAACATAAGTGCTTTAAGCGAATTACCTCGGATTCAGGTCAATGTATAAGATAATTTGTTAATATATTTTTTTGTAGATGTATGAACTCGTTTTTATTTAACTAAAAATAATATACTGCACTATTACCAGAGGTAGACTTAATACAAAAGTCGTATGTGTTGGTACCTCACTCTCCCCCAAATCTAAACAGCAGTGTTCGAATTGCTGTTCCTTTATTTAGGGTGGGAGAGGCAGCAAAATTACTGGGAAATGTGATAAAATATAAGAGGTGGAGGATAATAACAAATATTGCATACTAATAAAATTCCTGATATTTTTTTGACATTGTTGACACTTCTGTTCATGTCTCTGACAAACAACAGCTTTAAGCTCCTTGATAATTTATCAGATTTCTAAGATATATGCCCTACCTGTTAGATATTGTCATCACCATCACAGCAGCTGTAAAATAACCACCGCTGATCATAGGCCACCTAAATTATCATGTTTAATTATCATATAAAATAAGAATAAATAAATATATTTGTTAAATATTACGAAATTAGCAAACAAGCAAACGGTCCGCTTGATGACAAACGTGACCGCAGCCCGTGAAAGCTCGTGTCATCACAAAGATATCACTAGCGTGACGTCAACTTTCTGAAATAAAGATACTACGAGTATGTGACATTTACCTGGTAATTTCTCCTCTAATTGGCCTCTCTCACGTAATATTTTTCGTATAATAAAACAAAGCATTTAATAAATAAACAATAAGACTGACGGTTTACCCAGTTAATCATTGTCATCGTACCAGACACTGGAAGACCACTGCTGGAGATAGGCCTCTCCAAGAAAGGAGGAATTTTGTCCGTAATTGCCGCACTGGACAAGCGTGTGGGTTATCGCAGAGCGCAGCTTTTGCGACGGCAATGCTGCTGCCTATCCCCACTCTGTGCATTTGAGCGGCAATGTTTCAGATGGATATACCGCCATCTATCCTGGTACCTTAGTCGCATATTACGACACCTGGTATAGTGGGAGGATTCTACTCTGCCGGTACCTTACGGCTCATGTTATTAAATAGAAGTTGATTGTTAGGCAAAAAGTTTATTACTAGGCCACCACGAAGTACATTGTTCTATGATAGTAAATAGAACTATATAATTTTCGGCGTGAAATAAAACTTTTTGCGCTCCTAAATTTTAAATACCATACCAACATGTCTGCACAGTACTAAGAACTGTCAGGGGCAAATGAATGATCGACTACCATTAGCTTCTCGATCTGTATGTGAATGAACGACATGCACAATATTGTAAAAGTATAGATAGTTCAAAAGCGTTACGTTGTAAAATAGACTCTAAACCTAAGAAAATAAATATCATTACATTTGATATTCGATAAATGGTAGGATGTAACACAATTCCATGTTAACCAATAACATTGTAAAATAGAAAGATAATGGAGGATCAGTTTTATTGTATGAACTCACAAACTAACCAACATATTTTTGATTGGTTTTTGCTAATGGGTAGAGTAATTTGAAAAAAAAAAAATTATGATTCGTTAAAGTTTTGTCTATAGTAGTATGCAACTGCAAAATGGCTATAGTAGTATGCAAGTTAGACAATTCGGAAAAATTTTATGCAATATAAAATATGTCACAAAAACATTTCGTCTCACTTCAAGTAATACATAAATTATTTTTAAAATTTTAAAATTATTAGTAACAAAGAGTTTTTACGTAAAAAGGGAATAATGGTCTAAATAATATTGTATTTTTATCTGAGTGAATATTCATGTACCCATGTAATACTTCGTAGTATAGTATTTTTAACTTCACACGCTAACAAACTGTTAGCCAGAGTCCATTCACTTAAGTTATTCACTTAGTGTAAATAAGTAAAAAAAAGGATGAGATAAGTTTAAATATCTGTGGACTAAAATATAAAACTACTCATAAGAATGCTAAATTAAAACAACAAGAAACAGTATAAATGCGAACATAGCTCATGCAAAACAAATTTAAACTTAATGCAAATGGCACGACCTCTCATTAAGTAGTTGGGGAGTTAGTATGGCGCTACGGCGTAGCACAAGCTACGAGGTCTCGTAGAGTGCTACGAACTGTATTATGCAGCTTCAGGGCACTGTAAAGATATTATGAGTATTGTTCCCTAAGAGCTTGCATTTTTTCCCTAGTTTTCGTCAAATATATTTACTATAATATGTATGTATATATATATATATATATATAATATATATATATGGTTGTGATTTACATGCAACAAGATGTTAATGGCAAAATAATTTTTTATAATAATGTATGTATAAAAATAATACTAAAGTAACACAGAATAAATATATTTAAATTATATTTTTTTATCCTGGCTGGGGATCGAACCCATCATGGGTTCATGGAAACATCGGGCGCGCATGCAAAATAGATACATCGTCATTGAATAGCATTACGAGATGTTATCCCCATACTAAACTACGAGTATATAACAACGTTTAAATATATATCCGTCAGCGGACTATCCGAACAGCCCCACTAAAGGTGATTATGACCATTGCCTCCCAGACACATCCCTCCCACTGTCAAATTGATAGTTCTAAAGCCCCTACCTCGCCGGCGAGTGCATGCAGTGCTCTGTGCTTACGCACACTAGGTGTGCATCATTCTACTATTACTGCTCGCCTAAGAATCGGCCACTCAAGCCGCGGTGCTTTAGCGATGCCCTTGAGCGATCGCCATCAATCTTACTTAACTCTCGTGACCTCCCAAGGGGCCTTCACGTGAAGCGTGCAGGCGATGGAAATGAACCCAGGTATGAGGTCGCTCAATAACGAGGGGCCATACGTCTTTTCCGTGGGTGAAAACGTTAAAATAGACCTCTCATTGTCGCAGCATTAGGGTCACCCAAAAAACACCCATCAGGTCAGTGACTAGAGTCTTGCCTGAATGCCTGACTGTCGGTAGATCATCCATAACTGATGACCTTCTGTCTTCTCTGTCCTGTCCTGTCTACTCTATCTACTTGTTTGATTGACTTTTGCTTATATTAATTCCTCATTGAGGTGAGGTACTAATGTACACGAGTTTTGTAATAGGTCTAACTCATGTAAAGTACTCGAATCTGCATCTTTTCCTATCCTAAGAACTGCACTACCATTGGGCTAAGACTTAGCATAAACGTAATTTTTTTCAAGTATTTATTTTGTGCTGAAATACCATTTGAGCTTCCCTTCTTCAATGTTATACTTACAAATAATCAAATGTCATATTTTGCAAGTTTAAAGCACTCGATAAAGAAAAGTTCATGCAAAATAAATTTATGCAATGAAAACTGATTTTTTTAATACAACTTTATCATTTACTAGCAGTGCCCGCGACTTCGTCCGCGTAGAATAGTGACTTTGAGGGGTATGGTAGCCTTTTCCTCGTTTTTGCAACATTTCTCACTGACGCTTCGCTCTTATTGGTGTCCGCATAGTGTTATATAGCCTAAAGCCTTCCTCTATAAATGGACTATCCAACAAAAAAAGAATGATTCAAATCGGACCAGTAGATTCTGAGATTAGCGCGTTTAAACAAACAAACAAACTCTTCCGCTTTATAATATTAGTATAGATGAATATAAGTTTAATGAGAGGAGTAGTAATAATTACATTAACAAATTCCCACAAGATCTTATTCAATGATCTGACTTCGTGGTAAGTCGCTGAAAGCACTTATGTTACGGACGCCAGACTACAGAGAAATTACAAATAAACTTAACTTAAATTCATATATAACACCCAGACACAGAACAAACACAAATATTATGATATAAATATTTACTCTGGATGGTAATCGAACCCACAATCCTTCGCGCATAAGATAGGATCACTACTATCTTCGCCAGGAGTCCCGTCTAAGTCTTTGCGTTTTTGAAATTGTTTATTGTCCATTATATTTTGTTGATATCTAGCAACGCCTCGTGGTTTTACCCGTGTTAAGTTATAAACTTTCATACTTACTTTACACCCTCTTATTACCCCTATAAGAGATAATTCACAAAAAAATATTTTACGCACGTTTTATGACTTACAATGACCTTTATACAGAATTTCATGTTTTTATATTTTAATAGCTTGAATCTTTATACCGAAATTATGTTAGATCTGTAGGGATAGAGATCTTTAATTTTCCTCTATGGAATTGAGACGACGTTTTCCATCGGTTACCCGTCAAAGAGCGACACAGATTTTTTTCATCATAACGGAATTTCCTTAAGGATACGATAAAGTATAAACGAATAAAGTTGCGGATGGAAACCTACTCGAATATAATTGCGACACTTACAAAAAATACAAATATCGAAAGAACTCCTGAAATATTACAATGAAATGATTATAACTTATACACACACATAGAAATCAGTATATATTCTGTTTGTTTATCGTATAAAGTAAATGCGCATACTTACACATGTGTCTTACCTATAGTTTTATTACGGTTAATAATTTTTACATAATTGCACAACAATATTAACTATTTGTACATCTTCAATTGAATATATGACCAGCAATGTTGGATTGCCCAGAGTGCCGTGAGGTACGTAAGCAAAATAGAATAGTACCTCCCACTGCACCAGGTGTCGTAAGAGGCGACTAAGGTAACAGAACCAACAGATGGCGGTATATCCATCCGAAACAGTGCAGCTCGAATACACAGGGTGGGGGTCGGTAGCAGCATTCTCGTCGCGATAGCTGAGCTCTGTGATTGCCAACAAGCTTGCCCAGCGCGGCAATTATGGGCAAAAAGCTTTCTTTCTTTGAGAGGCTTATGTCCAGCAGTGTACTGCCAATGGCTGCAATAATGATGAGGATGATACATTAATTGATTATAAAATAATGTTATATTAATAACTAGCAGCGTCCCACAGTTTTACCCGCGTACTTCCCGTTACCATAGAGACAGGGATTAGATAAAATTGTATTAATTGATGACTTTCAATAAGTAAAATAAATCTAGTAGTTTTTGATGTTATGCACAATAAACGCACAGAAATGTTACTTGTGCCTTGTTACATTTTATTTTAAGTGGTTATACTTTGATTATATAGTAGCTTTCCAATGGTGAAAGAATTAAATTGGTCAAATAGATTCTGAGTTAGTACCAACACACAAAATTTAAACATTTTTTTTACAATATTAGTATAGATAATGAAACATTCGTCAAACATACTCTTCCGATGTGTTATGTAAGTCCCCTTAACCGACTATCGAGTGCTTTAATTCTCACGGAAATATTAGTTAGAGAAGTTTCTCATGCTAAGCGTTTTCTGGAATGGATTCTCGCAAACAAACCCATAAATCCATCCGATAATTTATTAAGAGATAAATTAATTCGTATCATACGAACACAGAGCAGATTTCATCGGTTTTTGGATTATCTACAAAGATTTTTCAAAGGAGTACATTATGCTCTTGAAAAATATATAGGTGTTAGGCTCGTCGATTTGGTTGGGTGTGTTGGGAGGTTGGCGAAGCAATTATTAGTATTTAAATCCTTTTTAAATGACGTCTTCGAAAAAAAAATAGTTTTAACGACTTTAAAATTCGGTTTATTGAACTTTTTTTATTTTTTTTCCGTCATTTTTCCTACTTTGCCTACCACCTTTCTATCTCAAGACCGCGTTTTCAATTTAAAGCCATTAAAGTGTATTTTTATTTGTAGTAAACGCATGTTAGAGGCTATTACACGCTGTGTGGTACCGGAAGTGTAGAATAGTACTTCTCTCTGTACCAGTTGTCGTAAGTGGCGACTAAGGTACCCGAACCAATAGATATATCTATCGGTATATTCATCTGAGGCAGCATCGCGAAAGCTGCGCTCTGCGGTTGCTAACACGCTACTATATACTCTACTAATATATTATCTGCTAATATACTCAAGTCACAACCTTGTGACTTGAGTATATTATGTTACATCACCTAGTAATTTCACTGCCCCTCTCACACTTCAAACCTCTCTCACACCAATGCAGCCTTACCTATGTTTGAGATCTACCTCATATAAAGATATCATAACGTAAACGTGGGCGTTTAAGTAACGAATAAGCTTCAAAGACAAACACCGTTACCATGTAAGTTAAACCAGTATTCTGTTTTTATTGTAAAGATGCGATAAAATCATTAACGTAAATTTCTTTTTATGTGCCTGGCGGGCGCAATGCAAAACAGTTTGAGACCTTGGATTATTTCTTTGGAAAGAAATTATTGTTTGGTTTAAGACTTTAAATATAATTAGTTGAATATTTATTTTATAATAGTGAATAATTCCTACATTTGTCTATTTGTCGAATATACTAATATTTATCGTTGAAACTAAACTTCCAAATTTAATTTTGATTTTCCTTTTCGTATACGTATACAAAACACTCTATATTTTATCATTGCATATTTGACCAGTGTCGCTGTGGACAGTCCTCGATATTGCCAAGTAAAGTTAATTTTTGATCACTTTTTCCATCACGTTTCTGAGACTCGGTGGTACTACAAAACAATTCTTTTTTTTGTCCCACACTTTATAATAAATAATTAAATTTAGGAAATATTTACGTTATTCTTATTAATTTATCGACAAACCTATAAGTAAGCAACCCTTTATATTAGCAACCGACAGTAATCCTTATTTGGAGGAACATGGGTTTTCGAAACCTCCATGACAATGGAAAACAATGAATAACCCAAAAGTAGGTCGAACTGGGCCGTTGATGTCTTTATCAGTTGTGTTTCATCATGTTTTGGTGCCAAAATTTATTATCACTTCCACCTGAGACACATTTCACACAAAAAGACTACATTAATCAAATTTATTATGCGAAAACACCGTTTTCTCAGAATGTGGGCTACACAAAATCGTGGCAACGAATAAATAGCCGCCCTTTGCCGCGCAAACGCCTCCCAGAGTCGCTCGGAACGCCATTCTGTGTGGACGTCGCGTCGCTCTCTCGAAACTCCCGATCCTTCATCGTTCCTATAAACCCAAATTGACTGTTCGAACGCGTTCACCCACCTTCCAAATTCAAATTCGGATCACGCGCGGATTTTGACAGCCCCCGGCGCCATATTAGGTGAGTAAAAACTTTTTGGAACGATACTTTTTTTTTTTAATTTTATATCTTAAATTTTAGTCTACAAAGGTTTTATTTTCTTGAGTTTTATCAACTCGCTTGAACGGGCGTGCGTCCAAAGGTCGCTTTAGAGAAGGGCAGGCTAATTAGGTTAGAACTAATTAGTAAGGGAGGGTTTCTCTGTTTATATTTATGTTAACATGGCGGTTATTCTTGACATAGGGGTACACATGTAGGTAAACTGTTATTTTATTATTCCGAGGACATAATTATAAAAGGATTTCCGTCCAATTAAAATTAATGAGTTTGGCATACACAAGTCATTAACATGGTTGAATAAAAGCTGCGAATCAAATAAAATACGGTACTTTAAATACAAATATTAAATAGATCGTCATTACGGATGGCATGCATATATTATGAAGCATAATTTGAAAATTTCATTCATCTAATTCAATTCCAAGAACTTCCATATATAAAAGTATACATATGACGTCAATACATGGTCATGTAAATGTCGTGATATCATTTAATAAAAAAAGGTATGGCTACTTGACGATAACTAGGTGGTTAATTTAAGGGCATTCGTTATCAGTTATTTTATGATATTATAACGACAGACTATAGGGCTTAATTTTTACCATACCTACGTGGAATGGTCAATATTTTTTTCATGAGCTTATTAGGAAATTGTTGTACTAATTTTATATTACTTCAAAACGTTATTATTTTTCATGACGTAGTTTAAAAATTAATAATCGATACATTACCTAGATTATAAGATAAAATAAAACAACTCCAATATAGGTTAATGGCATTGGTACCTCATTCCCACCTATTTCTACCGCTAAATAGCAGTGTTCGCTTTTCTGTGTTCCGGACTGAAGGGTGAGAGAGGCAGTGAGTTTACTGGGTAATGTGGCATAATATATACAAGTAACAAGATAAGCAACACGTAAGTGATATCCTTGTGATATTACGAGGTGACTTCAACCTATACACTATGCCGCAGTGACGCTTATTATCACTCGGACTGTAATCTTGTTCGTAGACCTGGTGTGTATTATATAGACTCAGAAACGGTACTTTTCAGTTGATAAAAAAAAATCTTTGTACGTACTATATTACCGGCATGCCTAATTAAAGTTGAGGCCCAAAATGTGATATCAAATCTTATAGAAATTGTCTGAGGTTAGTACGTGCAGTCCATTTACTGGAAGTGACTTTTTAATAGACATAATATCTATAGATAAAAGGTTCGGGATATCATAGTATTCCTTGTCTATGGTCTATAGAACATATGCTACGGTGAAACGAGCCATATACTTGTTTAGCATACCTAGCATGAAATTATTGATGCGTAATCCTAAATTAATTTCTCTGACAATTATTTCCTATCAGACAAGCAAATTCATACGTGCACGGATATTGTGTCGTCAGAAGTTTCTCAGTTAAGTCGAATCCGTATTTACACAATCACTCCAACGTCATTCACATACAATTAATGCGAGAACCTAGTGCGTCACTATTCCGGCTTTACTAATGTGGCACCACTTGCTATGGAAAATACGAATATTTAATACGTTCCAAATGTGTGCTTTACAGTTTTGCCGACAGCGTGGGCTACGTAGTGTACGTAGTAATTAAAAATAATTATGACTGAAAAATAATATTTGTTTTTGAAATTCTAGATTACTCGAGATCCTTACTATGTACGTCTTATACTCAACATTATACTATTAGCTACTAGCACTTATACCTGCAATGACTCACTTACTGAGCCGGACCAACTACACCTATAACCCAACTCCTTTTGAATATGCAAAAATATTGGGTGTGTTAGGCTGTGTGATGATGTATTTTTATTTTATTTATTTATATAAAAGAACTACATGCCTAAACGAAACTAAAATTTACATGTTCTTTTCTATTAGTTTTTAATTAGTCAGCGCTTGGATTTATCGTAAAGTTTATCCAAATTTATTAACACTAAATATGCTTCTTTTATCTGCACGATTGATGAGTTCACATGAGAAATAAGGTCTTAAATTTTTCGTAAAAATAGATTATGTTACACGGTATCATAGTAATACAAAACTTAACCAACAAAAAAACCAGTGAAAAATGTTATTAAAAAAAGGTTGTCATTACATGTTACGCACTGCAATGCTCCATTCTCGAAACAATGACATAATAATACTCGAATGAAAAACGGCCAAATGTTTAAAATTAATTAAATTTATTTTTAGAACGCCTCAATATTCGAGCTTTGAATTCAAATAGAAATGTCACAGCCTGAGGCTCGTTCGTTCATTTAATCGATACATTGGTATATAAAAAGTCGAGTTGAGGTCTTCTCGTGACATATTTGTGCGCGTTCCAAACGATTTTAATATTGTGTGACCTGAAAACACGATTAATAATAATTTATTTATAAATTTAGGGATAAACTACGCTGATCGGAGCGATCTAGTGTCCAGTAGACCGAGGGAGAAGTAGGGGTTACTTAAAGACTGGCAACACGCCTGTAATTTGGTGCTTTTGGTGTTGCAAGTGTCCATTAGTAATGCTGATTACTTACTATCAAATGACTCGTTTGTCCCACATAATGTATATATAAAAACTCCTTCAGTGGTTGATATTGACTGAACAGTTCTAAGTATTTGTTGTTCCAACTAGCTGGAAGTTGGAACAAAAGTTACAAAGTTTGCTGCGTGACGTCATAGTAAAATTTAATTCTGATACCGTAGAAAGTGTAATCCCTGTTCTGGTCCTACAAACTACGTAACTGCATACATACATTAGGTTCTTTTTCTATTCAAAATACTCTCGTACAAAACTCATCGTGAATCTAGAATTTTAAAGAACACTACTATGATTACATTAAAAAATATTATCTAGAATTTGGATCCTGGTTTGGAGTCGATAGTTCTAAAATGTATGTATGGAAAAGATCTTGGTTTTTCAAAGTATAATTAAAGTATTTAAAAAAAATGTTTTGCTGTAATTTGGAAACCCTATAATTAGAACTATAATTAGCAAAATTTGAGAACCCTATAGCCTATAAATTTAGTATAGTCGAGGAATCTATGAGTCAAATGACAAAAAATATACAAATACAAATGTTCATAGCTTAATATCGTGTTCCGCAGATTTTTTCTGAAATCAAATATATACTTTTCCATTCCTTGGATTTATGCTATTTCATCAAACAATTGATTTCAGAAACTACCGTAAATTGATTCACCGGTAATAAACACAGGCATACTTAAGCATGTATAATGTTATTATGAATTTTATCGGAATCTGTGCAGTCAGCTGTTTTGCAGCAGCTGTAAAAAAAAACATGGACAAACCTGATGGCGCAAATGGTAGTGGTTCTATCTTGTCATGGGGTTGACTCCATCCAGATTAAATATTTGTATAATTATAGCTAATGTCACTTGGTTATATACTTACTCCTTTTTTAGATATTTTTTAAATACAGTAGAAACTATATTATTTGGTAGAAATACTGCTTTCCTATTATGACATATTTTTTGTGATCATTTTAGTATTTTTTGTGTTTATTTGTTACAGCCGTATATAGAAAATTATTTGAAATAAAAGTGTAGAGCAGTGAACGCATACATTTGTATTCAATATCAAAACATATGTTATACTAGTCTCGAATATACCTATTGATAAGGCTCTTGACCTCGGAACATAATGGGGCCTCTCAGGTAACGAGACCCTAACACTATTTAAGGCAGCCATCGTTTATGGAAGCGAATTGAACAACTATGTTCATGTTTTAAACATTCCCTCTGATAATATGATCCGGTTATTAAATTGCTATCATAAAAGGACAAATCAGGTTACACAACTGATAAAGAGCAAAAAATACTAGGCTTTTTATGGTCTGCTATCATCACCTATGTACATTTTTATTAGAAATATGTTGAAGTTAGAATCAGGTTAGTTCTATGTTGAGAAAATTATGTTATAAAATAATTCCGCTGTCTGTCTGTTCCTATGTATGCTTAGACCTTTAAAACTACGCTACGGTTTTTTTTAATAGATACAGAATTTCCAGAGAAAGATCTATTCGTATAATTCATGCATAATATGATAGAGAAACATTGATAATTTTAGAAGTATCTAATGTGATGTCGTTATTAAATATTTTTAGAGATTATATTGCGAACGGTGATAGAGATAAAAATAATGTACACCTTAAAAAGGTCTACAAAAAGTCCGCGGTGGTCCGGACTATCTCTTAGACATAACCCACAATAATTTTTTTTTTCTTTTTACACCCTTGCTAAGGCCGGAGCGGATCGCTAGTAATATAATTAACTCAATAGTTTGACAAGCCTTACGAATATGTGTTGTTTTACATACAGAAACGATTAATCACATTTTTATTTTGTATTGTGTTATTGTTTATTCTGCTGGTACTACACGAAAGATCTATCTCGAAAGATCTAAGCAAATCTATTAAGGAAATAGTTAAGAAAACGAATAATATTTTCTAACATTTACGGATTCCTCTACTCTCATTAAGACATTTTTTTTTTAAATTACGGATCCGATGGCACCTGTGTTCCTATTTTCTGATCGTTTGGTGTCTCCCCACTCAGAACAAACATGTATAAAATGAATATTTGTGTTTGTATTGTGGCCGGGGTGTTAAATATATATTTAAGTATTATATTTGTGATTCTTCTGTAGTCTGATGTCAGTAACACAAGAGCTTTAAGCGATCAATCTCGAAGTAAATGTATGAAATTTTGTGTGATTTAATTATTATTGAAATTGAAACATTTTCGGGACATTTTCTTTTTGACGTTTCGTTGAAAATGACCGAGATATGTCATGTAAGAATTTTTGATATACTTAAATCACCATCAAAGCAGGCGTCTAAGGTTCAATGCGAGACATATAAAAAAAAAAAACAAAAAAAATATTGCCGCGCTGGGAAGGCGAGGTGGCCATCGCAGAGCGTAATTGTACCCCCATCTGTCGGTTCTGGTAAAACAGCTACCTCCTACGACACCCGGTACAGTGAGTAGAATTATTCCATTTTGCCGGTACCTCACGACCGCATATGGGTCGACTATGAAGAAATAGCTATAAATAATATCACAAAAATAAAAATTAAATTCGCGTATTTAACTCCCAAACACAGATCAAACAAAAATATCATCATATAAATATTTGTCTTGGTTGGGCATTGAGTCCATGACCTTTACCGCACAATGAGGGTCTACTACCATCTCCGCCATCGGGCCTTTAAGATAACCTAGACAAAAATGTGCCGTCAATTAGTTCAATAAAGATGGTAATATCTTTGAATGGCCGATAGCATCAGTGTCTGAATACATATTCGTGAATAGCGGAATCTCACAATTTCCACGATCATTTATCATATTGTTCCCGGGAGATACATAATAAAGCCTACCATTGACAGCCTAAATCCCCAGCGAGCGAAATGTTGGTACAGGGTTAGAATTTCTAATCTGAGTATCAAATATCGCAGGGGTTTTATAACGTTTAGTTTTCCTGGTATCTATATCAATTAAAATTTAATGTTACTTCTCTTTGCCAGCGGCTTTGTTTATTACCGAAATAAAATTATTTATAGAATTTTGTTAAAACAAAATTTTAATTAAGAGGTAGAAGAGGTATGAAAGAAGAGCCAGGTCAGAAGTACCAAGAATAAACGAGCGTGTATGAATAGACTAATGCGAGTAAAGGAAGCGAGAGAGGTATGCCAAGATCATAACAAGTGGAGATACATAGTCTTCACCTACACCACTGGGACATAGGCGTGATGTATGTATGTAAAATTTTAATCTACATCAACATTTGTATTAAAGATTTGTATATTTGTGAGTGTTTATTATAAAAATTATATGGTGATTTCAAAAATTCTTTCACCATTGGAAAGCTACATTCTCCTTACGTAACGTAGGCTATTTTTAATGCTAGATTAAGTTTTTTATAGAAAGTCATTAACAATACAATATTTTTTCGAAAATTTTGTCTCTTCTTAAGTAGGTAAAATTAGGGTGCACAGTTAATATGAAAGTTCTACAACTTAAAGCAGTTTGTCAAGAGGCGACTAAGGTATCAGAACCGACAGATGGTGGTATATCCATCTAAAGCAGTGCAGTTAAAATACACAGGGCGTGCAATGAACAGCAGTGTTCGCATTACGTTTCCGGTTAAGAGGGTGAGAGAGGTAGTGAAATTACTGGGAAATATGCCATAATACTTGAATCTTCAAGTCTTAAGGTTTGAAATGCGCTAGTGATATACGAGTGTCTATATTCGAAATCAAATATCGATGAAATGCATACAGCGTAACTACACGGATATACAATTGCAGGTGTGCTTATTTAACATTGTAATGGTAATGATTCATGACTTGATTATTGCTATTGGTTTTCATTGCAATGTTCAAACCAATAAAGGTACCGTTAATTTGTTGTGTGTTTTAAAAGCGTAGCTTTGTTTTTTAAATATGAAATAATGTAATAACTCTGTACTGCTATTATATAGTTATATTTTAACTGATTGATTGTTTTAACTGGCTATATTATAGTATAGTTTTATTTAACTATTTGAGAAGAACACTATTCAAAGTATTAACAGCCCTCGGGTGCCAGCAAAGTTTAATAGTAGTAATAGTAAAATGATCATGATAACAATGATATATGATAGATGATAGAGATATATGTCCATTTTTATTTTTATAAGACCAGGTCTACAAACAAGCATACAATCTGCATGATAGTTAGCGTCATTGCAACCGTACGTTGCACGTTGCCAACCTTGTGACTTGATTATATTATGTCTATTACCTAGTAATTTCGCAGCCTTTCTCATACTTTAAGCCAGAATATAGAAATGCGAACATTGCTATTTGGCGGTAGAAATATGTGAAAGTGAGGTTACTCATATAAAAATAATAGGAATTAAAACGAATTAATTCAACGACAAGTTCAACCGCATTAATTTTCGTCTCAAAGGTTAATTAATCGATTAATTAATTGTCTTAACGGTTATTCTTCGTGTCCACATTCTATCGATTGCTTTTTATGATTGTGCCAACGGAATTTTTACCCGTCTTGCGCGTTATTCGCGATGTTTTTTCGCTGGAATCCACCCTTACTGTTAGGAAATAGGAAGTATAATTGTAAGAACTGGGATGATGCGTCATGCATTGAAGTTAATTGAAATTTTACAGTTGGTGAAACTAACTGTTCCAACTAAATACTTTGCGGCTTGATAGCCTTATCAACTACCATTTCAAATGTATGAATAAATTATTACTAAGTAGGCATTTTGTTTTACACCGAATTAATTTCTGAGTTTGGTATCAATTACAGTATTTAACCTCTATTTAGGTTCAGATAATTGAATGTTGCGGGAATCACGATGTGAAGTGGTTAGAGGATTCATATAACTAATTTGAAGTAAATAACATTTCTTTAAAATAGAGATTAACTTATGCTTTGAGCGCTTAATAGAAAAGTGAATTACTAAGTAATGTGCTTGTTTTGTTTCTGGGTGTTAAATGTATGTATTTAAATAGTATATGTGTGATTCCTGTGTTGTCTGATGTCCGTAATACAAGTGCTTTAAGCGACTTTTTACGGTATCAGTTCAATATATTTAAGTATTATATTTGTAATTTATCTGTTGTCTGACGTTCAAAACACAAGTGTGTAAGCAACTTACCACCAAATCAGGTGAACGTATGAGATGTTCTGGAGTTGTTATTATAATTATTATTATTACTTACGGTAACGGGATCAATTGTATACAATTCTACTATGTACCCGGAAGTAGTTAGGGTCAGCTGTCTTATATATTGTAAATAAATTATTTTTTACGTTTTAAATACTTAGAACTAACAATACTTAAAACTAAGCTTACTAACAACTTAAATATCAACAACATGAGTATCATGAGTCCACTGACTCTTTGTTCATAAACTTAGTAGGTAATATAACAGAAAGAGATTATGCCGCATATACAGACGGACGGACAATATCCTTTATAGAAACGGTATCATAAAGAACGAAATACCCCATTCAGTGACAGAATATAATTTCATGAAGGAAATTGAAACGGCTTTGGAAGATTTAGAAAAATAATCCCTCTCTGAAGTCCCGGTGAAACCTTGTATGTAATAGAATTATGTTTTTTACCGCCGTCTCATTTGTTGTGGGAATATTAAAGTTACTATTTATTTGTTGAAAATTGATACACATTTACTGATATAATTTTACTTAGAGTAGAGTAGTATCTCTCCTATACCAGGTGTTATAGCACTGAGATACCGTAGCTGACATATGGCGGTATATCTATCGGAAAATGAGTAATTTAAATACACAGCTGGGTATGGTAGTAGCCTTGCCGTCGCGACGCTACGGTATGTGACTGTAAATTTGAAAAATTTCTCACTCTTAAGTAGGCCTTTGCCCAACAGTGGATGTCCAACAGCTGATATGATAATAATAATACTCTTTATTGTACACCTAAATTTACAAACAATACTAATAGAACGTAATACATAGTGAAGTACAATTGGCAGCCTTATTTCATAGAGCGATTTCTTCGCATTAATTTGCATGGAAAACGTGTGGAAAACATATTTAAAACACGAGGTAGTATGAGATGTAAATCCAAAAAAAATAATAATATTTACATAAAGAATCCGCAACAATTCAAAACGAAAAAAGAAAACTGAAATTAATCCTTAAAATAAGTACTGTATTGGCCAGTAAGATTGCTAGGTTCTAGAATAGATGTAATTACAGCGATAGATAATACTCCCTCGCTTTTTTCGTAAATATCGGCAAAAACCGCGCGCATCGGATCGTTAAGGAGAGTGCATTCCACAAACGAACAGCATAAACCGTAAAGGATTTACTGTAGAATGTTGTGAAATGCACAGGCATCCTAAGCGTTAGACGCTCTGAAACCTTAGGGATCTCTCGTGTCGCCCAAGAAGACGAAACGATTTTTAAGATAAGAAGGAGAAGAGGCATAAAAGAATACCTTATAGAGTAAGAAAAGTATATAACAATTTAACATGAGGTAGATTTCACACAAAGGTCGTCTAAACTCTCACCTATGTCTACCGCTAAATAGTTGTGTTGGCATCACTGTATTCCCGTTTGAAAGGTGAGAGAGGCAGATAAACTATTGGGTAATAAGACATAAAAACTGACTAATATCACAAATGGTGAAGCGCTAGTGACATCTTATGATTTTACAAGCGTCTATAAGCTACAGTGACGCTTTCTATCACGTGGATTGCATGCTTGTTTGTCGACTTGGTCTGACTGTTTAGTCTCGAGCAAAAACTACAATTTGTCTGTTAATATTCAGCAAACATCTCATACATTGACCTGACCCAGAGTTAATTCATTTAAAGCACTTGTGTTACGGACATTAGATAAAAGAAGAATCATTATCATCAATAATTACATATATTGACAAAGAACAAACCCAATTATCATCATATAAATATTTGTTCTGGATGGAGATCGAATCCACGACCTCTAGCACACAAGAAAGAATTATCACCATCACGGCTATCAGGCCTGTCAAATGCTTTCACGTCTCGAAGTTACGCTCTGCGTTTGCCACTATGCCAGCGCAGTAATTATAGGCAATTTAACTATTGGGGAAGCATATATGCTAACAATGGACATTCTTCGTCTGGTATGATGATATTTTACATAATTCTCTGATAACTAACAGTGCCCTGTTGTATTACCCGCGTTAAATTGTATAAGTTTCATACTGACTTTGCAACCTCCTTTTTAAGGGATGATTTTCGATAAAACAATATATTCACGTGTTTCATGACATTCAATGAAAAACCTTCATACTGAATTTCATTCGAATAACTTCAAAAACAGCAAAGTTTAATTTTAGCATTGCGCCCCCTTTTTACCCCTATAGGGAAAAGAACTTTCTTAATGCTTCTCTACGTTATAAAAGGAATCCTAGAAAAAAAAATTAGTTTCTAACCCTTATAATTTAGGCTCTGCGTTGCTGTCAGTCAGTCTTTTACATACATACACACATCACGCCTGTGTCCCATCGGGGTAGGCAGAGACTATGGATCTCCACTTATTACGATCTTGGCATACCTCTCTTGCTTCTCCTTTAATATATATCGATATAGCTTCGTTGAAAATATCTTATAGCTGAGTTATTCCATTATAAAAGTAATAAAGAAGCTTGGTTTATCTTTAACTACTTTTCCGGTTCATTTAAGCTTTCTTTTATGGGTGGAAGGTAAATTAATAATATTGTGATCATCACTGAGTTCGCGGAACCAACTGAATGCAGAATCTTAATTAAGACTACCCTCTTTTCTTCAATTGCCTCACTTTACTCCTTAGAATGATAACTTAAGAAACACATTTTTTAGTATATCAATAAAATTCATACAACATCTTTTACATTACCTGTCTCTGAGATATGTCACTAACATGAGGTAGACCGCATACAAATATCATTAGCATTGGTACATTACTCTCAACTTTTTATACCGCCAAATAGCAGTAGTCGCTTTGCTGTGTTCCGGTTTGAAGGGTCAGAGAGGTAGTTAAAATTACTAGGTAATGTGACATAATATTCGACTCAAGGTTGGCAACGCGCTAGTGATATCCTTGTGATATTACAAGCGTCTATAGGCTGCAGTGACCACTATCATGTGGACTGTGTGCTTGCCTGTCGATCTAGTCTAATGAAAGAAAGGTACCAATTCATCCATTCCTTTAGATCTACCTCTAGTCATCATACTAGCCATTAGAAGGCCACTGCTGGACATAAGCCTCTCCAGGAAAGAAAGTTCTTGCCCATAATTGCCGCGCTGGGCAAGTGAATTGCCAATTGCAGAGCGCAACATTCGCGAAAGGAATGCCGCTGCCTACCTCTTTCCTGTGCATTGGAGCTGCACTGTTTCGAATGGATATACCGCCATCCGACAGCTTTGGTACTTTAGTGGCCTTATACAACACCTGCCAGTAACTCATAGCCACTTACTCTAAGGTACCTTAAACATCTCTTAAGACAGCTGGTACCGCAATAGTTATTGTATTTTCCCGGTACCTTACGGTAAGCTGAATAGCTACAAGCAATGTATGCTATTGGTTAATTCCAACCAAAATCCAGGTTCGTTAGCAAAAATGTTAATACTGCGACCTAGATTCGCTTGAATTTGTTAAAACATGGAACGCGAGAGCAATTATATGTAAATTACAATGTTATTTTATTCTCTATGTAAGAGTGCCTGGGAACATTTTATGAAATGATTTAAGCAAATAGGAATTTTTAATGTTAGTATAATTTTGAATGCAGTTAACTACTAGCGTTGAGCTAGTAGTTAAGTTTATGCACGGAGTATATACAGAATAATGAACGAACTTTTGAACACATTGATATGTAATCTCGGATTAACTTAATTGGATATGTAATATATGTGCCTAGGTGATGTTGAGAACGTTTCATTTATGGTTAAAAAAAAGCTAAGTATTTCACTCATGTAGTATCGGCTCCCTTTATAATAATAAATACAAAAACAATAGTAAGTTTATCATTATAACAATTGCTATCTGCCAAAGACAGTGCGATTATTTCAATTAACAAAAAGGGATCTCGGCAGTAATCGTTATAGGAACTTATATTCCAATTTATTAAAATAAATTAAAAAATCAATGAGTCAATCTTTTATATTGACTTTGCATCTTTGTTTTACGTATGATTTTTCTTAACACTTATTTCACGACTTTCTATGAAGAACTTTTATACCGAATTTCATTCGAAGAACTTCAAGAGCGGTAAAGTTTCATAATACATTTTTACGCCCGTTTTATCCCCTGATAAATTTCAAATACTGATAATTTTCAAATACTACCTATCTTAGTGCAAACTTTATAAAAGGAATCCCTGTGCAAAAATTCAAGTTTCTGACCCTTATAGTTTAGGTCCTGCATTGATGTGACAGACAGTAAGTTAGCTTCTCCTAGATAAATATATAATTACGTTACAATGTCACTTGACTTGTCTAATGTCGGAAGACTAAGAATTTTACTCCTAAAACAGATTTATAAAAAAGTTTTTATTTAACTCAATTTCCACCGGCGACTTCTTCCGCGTAGACTGAACCATGTCTCTAAGAAACTACGTGATCAAAAGCAGCAGGTAATCAATAACTGACTTCTAGACTGTATTATGAAAATTCTATTCTATCCTTGACGTGAGGTACCGGCAGCGTTGTAATAGTATTTGCTCTGTACCAGGTGTCGCAAGAGGGGACTAAGGTACTTGAATTAACAGATGGCGGTATATCTATTCGGAATATTGTAGCTCAAATGCACAGGGCGGGGATAGGAAGCGGCATTTCTGTCGCGAAAGCTGCGCTCTGCGATTGCCA
Source organism: Heortia vitessoides (assembly GCA_020976665.1). Taxonomy (NCBI): domain Eukaryota; kingdom Metazoa; phylum Arthropoda; class Insecta; order Lepidoptera; family Crambidae; genus Heortia; species Heortia vitessoides. The sequence goes on from JACJUM010002842.1 coordinate 4,814,523, forward strand.
ACACACTGTTGATGGACGTGATGATAATTCTATCCTTTCCCTTCTCTAATATTATAAACGTTTGTAAGTATGGATGTGTGGATGTATGGACGAACGTTTGTTATGTCTTTATGCCGGAATAGTTGAACAGATACGAGTGAAATTTAGCATTCAGCTCATTGATAGTCTGTAATTACACATATGCTACATTTTATCTAGAAAACAGGTTTTCGTGGGATAGAACTGACTTGAGCGCCAAGGGTTATGGATACGATTCCCACCCAGGGCAAATATTTATATGATGATATTTGTGTTTGTTTTGTGTATGGGTGTTGCTTAGGAAAAAACTAACAAAGTGACTTTTAAAAATATTTCACTATAAGAAAGTTTTATATTATATTAATGTTTTATATTAAAAATGAGATGTCCATCTATAATTAATTTATATTTATTTACGTTTGTAGCCAAACAATATAATTATTGAGCTACTTTCATAAGCCAGGTAAAATATATTGCCAAGATAAAAATGTAAGTCGGAAATCAAATTATAGAAAATTACTCATATACTCCGTCAAGGAAATACAAACAGAAACTTCTTCAAGAAATTTGGAGCGTCCCTGACATTTTGGCAATATTAAAAAGATAATAAAGTAGAACTTGAGGCGAAAAGTAAAATATCAAAAGAGGAAATTTCCTCTTTCCTTTATATTATTTCCATATATGTAATATTTATACTAATGATAAGAAGCTGAAGTTTTCATTTCCTGTTTGAACGTGCTCATAATAATTAATTGAAAATTGATATCATTCCTTATCAATTATTACTGAAGGATATTAAATTTATTTAGGTACATAAATATTCAATAAATATACCTGACTTAGAGCTATTTCTAACGCCAATCAGCAGTGTTCGCAATTCTGTGTACCAGTATGAAGGTTTGCAAACACGTCTGTGATATTCTTATGTTAATACGAGCGTCTATAGACTGCGGTGTTTTTGTATGTTAATGCTAATTATTTAAACAAAAATAAAATCCTTTTGCCATTGTAATGGCTCTACGATTTTGTTTGACTAAATAAATAAAGAAATACACAGATTTGCAAAAAGGTTTGCAATAAATCTGCGGAACAAACGCTAAACGTTTTGAAGCTGATAGGATTTGTTAGGGTTAAAAGGGCTTGACAAAAATGGTTTTAGAAGTAGCTTATTCGGTATTGATACGTGTATTTCAATCGTTTATCATATACGCAAGTGTATGGAACCGCTGGAATTTTCTCTTTCATATAAGTTAAGCCCATGAACTTAGTATATATATATATATATATATAATAGTGTAGAGCATTTAGATTAGAGTATTTAGAAATATATAGTTTGTGTTGTGTTACGTTGTCTTACTAAGGTACAAGTTTGAAGTAAAAACACACGAATAATCCAACAGAATACAATAAAATCAATAAAAATGCTATATATACTTAGTAATTAGGCGTAAATTCATTATTTTGATCAGATATATCCAGTTGGATCCAGTCAACGTTTGTAATGTAAATGCAAAAAAGTATTTATTTACAACGTCATATCTAAATTTTTCAAATTCTTCGTATTTCTATACTATATTATGCAATTATTATACATAAAACCTTCCATTTTAATCACTATATCTATTATAACGCATCAATCCGTTGCGTAGTTTTTAAACATAGCACATATTGGGACAGACAGACAGCGGAAAGCGACTTTATTTTATACTATATAGTGATTTTATTGATAAGAATATGCAGGGTCCCAAATTTAGCTCCACAATTTCGAAGTCAAGCGTTTAGTAACAGCTCTATGTCAAAATTACTGGAAATATCCCGCTAACGTATTCCCTATCTAACTTCCCCATAGCTAACAAAACACGATCTGTTTTCCGTCCAGCATAAATAGATTCGGTATTTGTTGAATATAACGACTCGACTGACAATACCGCATGTGCTTGATCAGTGCGGTATTGTCAGTCGACGTATCCCAGGTCATGGCGAATATTGTGGCATGGCTCGCGTGTGCCATAGCAAATAGATAATCCGATAAACTGGTACAATAGTAGTGCATACTTGTGTACGAATTAGGTAGAATGCAGGCGGTCGGTATTTGATCGATTTTGTTAATCGTGGTATTATTCACACACACATTGTGTATGTTCGTAGTTTGTGTGTGATGGTATTGAATAGATATATTTTTTATTAGAGAAGGTCGACAAAAAACATACAGTCCGCGTTATAGTATATGCCATTGCAACCTGTTGACGCTTGTGATATCATAAGGATATCACTAGCGCATTGCCAACCTTGTGATTTGAAGATATTATGTCACATTACCCTGTATTTTCACTGCCTCTCTGATCCTTCAAATCGGGACACAGCAATGTGAATACTGCTATTTGGCAGTAGAAATAGGTGAGGTACCAATGCAGACGATGGTATGAGGTCTACCTGAAGTGAAGTCACCCACTCATAGTAATGTACCTTATATATACACGGACAATTGCAATCCTAATATTTAAAATTGCCGTTTCCCGGTTTTTGTCCGGGATATTTAAAATATGATAATCAGTCAGTTCAATGGCTAATAATGTCATTATGTACAAACGCTAGGCCACGTGTCTTAGCTAATGCGATAAGAGCGCGTGCACACTATACATTGTCTAGAATATGACTTATTAACGAGCAGGTGTTACTGGATTACTGGCAATGGATGCGAAACACGGCTTTTGCAACAAACAGAGTTGATGTTTCTTACAAACATCGCATGTTGAATTTTGATATAGTTATTATCTAGAAAGATAAAAACTATGTCAAAATTTCACATTATACATTTCTAGAAATGACGCTATTTATTCGCTAACTAACAGCACTTCGCACCTGTGTAGTTTCCATTCCCATGTGAATAATATAGAATAAAAGTAGCCTAGATTATGCCTTAAAACACTAGCTGTCTGCCAGTAGGAGTCACGTCAAAATCAGTCCAGCCTATCTCAATATTACTTTCTCTATTGTTGTCACAAAATCATCTATTACATCACATCATTCTCTTATCACTTTCTCTCATCATATCATCTCTCGTTACTACATTCTTATCACACTATTCTTTAATCTATCTATCAAACTATATGCGACTGATGTGCCGGAATAGTACCGGTTGGAATTGACTGTACGACTTTTCCTATACACTTTGCCAGAATGAACTCATTCTAAAATTAAATGAAGCTTGAACCGAATTCTAATAAAAAATGAAGTCTCCAAAGCAGAAATACAGAACAATCTACAGAAAAAAGTTGGGTGACAGTGATGGATTGTTGTAAGGATGTTGAGGTGGCAATTTAATGATCGAATGAGGAGAAAAAATGTGGGGAAAGGAAATAAAGAAAACCTTAAAAAAGTTTATCTATGAAAGTATATACCCTTTGAACTGTTATTGAGAATACATTTTTCTGTACCATGTTTTAACTAAGTATATTCTGTCAGGTGCTTTTACACATTTTCGTTTGCTGATGCGACAGATGTCGTGTCTTAAAAATACTTATAAGTTTATCATTAAAAAAAATTGTGACTATAAACTCTGATAAAATATTCTGCCTTTCAAGATAAATCAAACTGCACACAATAAACAAAAAATATTGAAATTGCAACAATTGTTCAAAAGCTTTCAAAGGACAAATTAAAAATTACATGTCTCGTAAACATGTACTTACATGTACTTTGCACAAAAATCCTTTGCAAAATTTCAAGTTTCTAACACTTTTCAGTTTAGGCCCTGCATTAATATGTCAGTCAGTCAGTCAGTTAGCTCCCCTTTTTTTATATACAGATGGTTTCTCATATCACTGACGTCGTTAATAGATTTCCGCTTTCTGTATTAGACTACATTATTCGCTTATTCCTCAAGAAAAAATAGAGAGAAGTTAATAGATTTGGTAATAAAAAATGTGCCCAAACAAGAAGGCAATAAACTTTTCTCGACGTTATTCAAGCGAGAATACATTCAGTCTTTCACATAGACGTTTTATTTCGCTATGTGAGACGTGTTGATACGATAGAGCTGAAAGAGTAAAGGCTATTCTTTAGAAATGGCTTTCCGAGAGAGCGTACATATAATCGTAAACTAGTAGAAATAGTACATTAGAAGTATGGTTTTCCTTATACATTTAAGCATACAATGGAGTATTTACATACAAATAACATATTTATCTATAATGCATATTACAATTATGTAATAATAATAATAAGGAAACTATTTCTTCTACTCTTACGAATCGCTGACTCGTAACATATAGATATTGGATTATCATTATTTTTTATATAATATTATATTCTATTATTTATTTATGACAGAATAAATTTCCTTTATACAAAAAACGTTGTACAAAAGTCAAATAAATATAAAAATTTAAATAGAAAATAATTTAAAAATCAAGGCAGGAGTGGCCTTATTGCATAGAGCGATCTTTTCTGGGCAACCTTCTTCTATTAATAGAAATAGCATTATGAAAATTAACTATTTAGGGCGTAACTGTGTAAAAAGCAAAAATATATTGCATAATGTTTGGTTATATAATAGAAAAGAATATATTTATTGCGTGTTTTATATTTAAGCGTGTACAATTTGTAGATGACATGCTTCGAACATATTTTTTAAAATAATAGATTTAAGTGTATTTATTTTATTTCTAAAGTCAAATTATGATAAGATCACTCTTAATGATTATTCGGTTTGCGAACTTGTATTTATAAAAAAAAATACAACTAATTAACTTCCTGACAAATTAAAATTATTATTATTTCTAACCCTTATTCTATTTTTAGGAATCCTTTTGTTTTTGTTATTTCTGAACAATCCTTGTCTGTTTTTTATAATGTTTGACGTAACGTTTTAAATTCTAGTAACAATGCGAAACAAATCTTAATTTCCAACTGATACTGCACATTTATATCGAAGGTGCCGTCAGGATTGAATACAAATGCATACAATACAATAGAATTCAATCTCCGACCACGCCTTCGGCGTATTTATGTTACCCAGGCAACCTTTGCGGCTGTGTGTCTCTAATAGGATTGAAAGTAACATTAGGGGCCATAACACGACCATAAGGCGAGATTACCTGGGACGTTGCGGCTATTCGGAACGAGTAATTAAGGTTAAACTAGACCGTTAATTTCTTCCAGTATCTATCAGGCTGTTTTTCAACCCATTTACAGACCTATATACTGGCTGTTTGGACTCTTGTACTCCTCCTAAATAGTATGAAGCTTATAATAATAATAATTACAGTTTTATTTAATAATTACAGTAAAGTTCATGTAATAGACATTGCTGTACCAAACACCCATACCATCCAAAACACAAGAAATTAAAAGTTAACGGAATTGGCTTTGCAGTTAAAAAAACAGTGGTTAGGTAAGCCGTTTAAATTGTTACCATTATTCTATCATCAACCCGTGTTATACTTATCATTGAATAAAAGTATGGACATATTGCAAATACATTACCTTTATAACCACCAGGATTTTTATTTTTTGACTATTTAAAAGTGCTTGTAATGGGTCTTCTTGAGTCAAAAATATTTTGAGTTTGAGTTTGGAAATTACTACCAATTATTCATTATAACATTAAAGAAGTCGTAGAACATCCACCACTGAATTTAGAGAAGAAGAAGAACTTTGAGCTACACGGTTATGGATGGATATACGGATATACAGCCATCTGTTAGTTCTGGTATCTCGGTCGCCTCTTACGACACCTGGTACAGGGGGAGGTACTGTTCAATTCTGCCGGTACTATACGGCCAAATTATCTTATCAGTACAAAGATAAGGTTAATACAAAGATTAAATACTCCTAGTTTCCATGCGTTACAACCACTTTTGACTATTTCTATTGCAGCAGATATACTTGATATAGTGTATACTACCGGTTCTAAGGAAGAGGCACTGAACTCAGGGTAATGTCGTAATATCGTCAGGTCACATTAGTTTGCCTGCAGCTACGCCTGCTTCTGCAGCTCACAACAGCAGAGCCACTATCAAGACGGGCCTGATGGCGCAGTTGGTTATGTCCCTCATCTTAAACGTCAAGAGTTCGATCTCCACCCAGGACAAGCATTTATATGATAAATGATTGTTCTGTTTCTGGATGTTAAACATGTTCAGGAGTTTATGTGCTTTTATAGACTTATTTTAGAGTCAGGTCAATTTATTATTAATTCTTTATTTGATCTTTAACTCTTTTATCTTCGTTTAAAGTATTACTTTCAGTAGATCCAAATTAGGCCACCATTAAATACTTTTGATGTAATCATCCCAGCCTTTTATCTTAATAACGGACCCAAATTAACAAGTTTCCGGCCTATTGCGATGGTTTGAGTAATCTTTTAACAAATTTGCGTTGAATTCTTATATAAATCAACTAAACCTATGGTAAACATTGCATATATAATCGTATTTTCCTCAATAAAATTACTAGAAGCAATCTTCAGAAGCTTTATATTTTAAACTAAACAAATAGGTACAGACCGTTTGACCGCCATTACAAGAATGACGTCAATCTTCACAATCAACTGGTTGGGCAAATGAGCTATGTGATTGGTCCACATAATATGGCATCGACCAATCACAAGGCAGAGCAAAATACACGCTAGTAAGTACCAGTAAACTTGCAGTTAAAAACCGATGAAAACACGATCAGAAAATCCGTAAACCTTTTGTAGCTTCCATAGCTTATATGTTATATGAAATGTTGATCCAGACCCCATTTATCAGGACTCGCAAGTCAGCAATTAATGTTCCGCAAACTATCCCAAACTCACTAAAAGGTTACAATCTTGGCTGTGAACATAGGACGTTCACCACGAGACAACTTCTATACGAGTACACGAGTAATTGCCTTACCGCCTACGTAATGCGGTCGCAATCACATTAACAGGCTTAGTCGACCTACTTACTTTGATATACGAATTACATATAATTATCACATAGGTGATTTCTTCGTGATTCACTTGGATGCTTACTTGGACTTTTCTGGACGTTTGAGAACCCTCAACTGATAACTAACATATCATCATCACCAAATCAGCTGTAGAAGTCTAGATAATGCTTGTCTACAATTGCCAAGCTGGGCAAGCGTGCTGACAATCGCAGAGGGTTGCTTCTCGACACTGCTGCCCATTCCAGTCCTGCTGCACGTCAGCTATGCTGTTTCGGGTTTTATAGTGGCATATGTTGGTTCTAGTACCTCCGACTTCTGGTTCAGGTAGGAACTCTACGGTAAAACTGTCGGGATCATATCAGCTGTAAATTATACAAAACCTACTCACCCATTAGTTGATACTGCTGCTCATCCCCACCTTGATGCGACACGCTGTTTCGGATCGTTATACCACCATCTATCGGTTCTGGTGAGTCAACCGCCTTTTATTAGACCTGGTGCTTTTCTAGCCTGTCTGATTACCCAGATACAAATATTACCTAGTAACTCTACTACGCTTCTTCTGCCTGGCGGGGCATGATATTCATAACAGATCTACTTGGTTAATATTATCTAACGCAGACAAACTGATTACGGTTCATTGGAATATTATAAACAGCGGTGTCCCCCAGGGGATCGTTTGCGGTCGGCTATTTTTATGTATCGATTTAAAATATACGGCATTAAATACAGTTTAGATACTTATTTTAATAGAACCTTTGGGTGTTATCAATATTCAGGCTTGGGGTATAGAATAGGGCGCCGCCAAGGTGCCCGCAGAAGGACGCTGCGTGGTTGAGTATATTGGATATTAAATAGCATGGTTTTTATTTTTGATAAAAATCGCTTGATAAAAAACGTGAACACAGCCTAAAGACGCTCGTATCATCACCAAGATATCACTAATGTGTTGCCCTGTGAACTGAAAATGCTATGTCACATTTGCCTTGTAATTTCACTGCCTCTCTACTCTTCAAACTGCACACAACGATGCGAATGCTGCTGTTTGGCGGTAGAAATAGGCACCAATGCAGACGACCTTGTGTTATGAAGTCGACTGTGTGTATGTATCAACACCAGATATGTCATCCCCATCATTATCTTTACAGCAGGCTTACGTTATCAACTACTGGACATAGGCCTCACCAAGAAATATTTTTATCATGAAGATTTGGTTATTTTGTGTCTGGATGGTAAATTTTTATTTAAGTATTATATTTTTGAATACTTTGTTCATGTCTGTAATACAAGTGTTCTAGCGACTTTTCTCAGAACACGGTCAATGTTTGAGATGTTTTTGTTATAAATCTAAACTTGTTTGTGGGCTCAATAAACTAAAAAAAAAGTCTAGTAGTTGCGTTAAGCCGTAACAAACAAACAATCAAATCGTTTCATTTTATAATATTAGTATAGAAAAATGTTAAAATTTACCTCTAACATCTTTTTTATATTATTTAGTAATAAATTAGCAAATATTGTTCATGATGGTAATTGTCAGTGGTCGTGTGAAAATGTCATTAGCGTGTTTAAAAAATTTCCATTTTTAAGTACATTAATGCACTTTATATTCGTTATTTTAAAACTAAGTATAATTTAAGCGTTTCCGTAGACTCTAATGGTCTAATCAGTTCGCTGAGATCTGTAATACTAAAATTTATACGTATATATATATATATCGTAGAAGGAATATTGGGATTATATATATATATATATATATATATGCATTTAGATAAAAACTATTACATCACTCAAGTTGGAACAAACAAGTTCCATTTTAAAAATTGTTATTAGTACGTTAACGTTTGCCGTGAGGTACGGGCAGAGTAAAAACTTCCCACCAGGTGTTGTAAGAGGCGACTAAGGTACCAGAACCGTCAGAAGGCGGTATATACATCACAGGGCAGGAATGGGCATCAGCATCACAGTCGCGAAAGTAGCTTTCGATAACTCTGCGATTGCTAACACGCTTGCCAAGCGCGGCAGTTATAGGCAATACTCTTCCTTTTGGAGAGGCCTATGTTCAGCAGTGGACTTTCCAATGACTGATAAGATGATCACGTACAATAATAAAACACAACCTTCTACTACAACTCAATCTGTATATACAGAACTTTTTATTATTTCATATATCCTATAAGATATATTATAAGCAGTATGCTAAAAATCTATAAATGTGTTTACTATTTTATTCCAGACATTTTGTATGCCAAGAGTATTATGCTAAACTAAAATAAACGAAAAAAGTTACAAAAAAAAGGATCCCATTTATGGCGGTCAAACGTTTGGAGCAACATTCTCTGTGTGAAAAACCTTTTTAATTGTCAAAGTAAGCTATATCGAGCATAGATCGAATCATTGTTCACTCGATCAGACTGCTCGCAAAAAGTAGACACTGACCAATAAGGTATCTCGTGACAGATGAAAATCATGTGTAAACACACAATGCAGTCTACGTATTTGTAAGAACGTTCAATTTCAGCATACAGCATGAGAGTAAAATACTATTTAAAATCTCTGGTCTAGACTATAGAACAGACATTTATGTGCGAGACTCAATTAGAACTCGTACCTTTGTATCGTTAAAAAATAGAATAAGTAAGAACAATGAAGAAGAAGATAGAATAAGTAATAATAATATTTCTAAAATAACAAGCGCTAGGGTATATTGTTTGTATAATACTGGTGACGCAGATGACCCTACGGGACCATAAGAGTCAACTAACATTAGACCTAACTCAAAAAAATCTGTCGCATTGAGAACCTTCACGTTATTTGAAGTCGGTCAAAAATAGTTTTGCAGCACTAGACGGGTTTTAAAATTAAGTTTACTGAAGGTTCACTACAAGAAGAATCATTGTAATTATTAAAACAACGTACTTCTGTGAAAGCTGATAATTTTTCTGTTTATATATACCTATGCCAGCTAAGTTAACGAAATATAAACTTATATCAATCCGATGAGCGTACACTGGGCCCATAACCTATTAAAACAACGTACTTCTGTGAAAGCTGATAATGAACTGTTTTTATTATACCCACATTTTATAAACATACAGGTTAACCATAAAAATGATATATAACCATAGATGCCACTAGGCTGCTTATTTGATGTTACCATTTGTAAATATTATATTTCCAACAGTAATGATGGGCCCAATGGCGCAAATAGCACTACAATTCAGTATTATCAGTTAGTATAATATCAGTTAATATAAACTATATTTAATTCTGATGGTAACGGAAACTACTCAAGTAAAACCAAGAAGCCTGCTTAGTATTATATATTTTTATATTCCATATTAGTGAAGAGTACATAGTTTTATAATTAAAGATAATTAGTTCATGGTCTATAAAAACATTAAGGAGTCCATTCTTTAAAGTGGACAAACTTCTAGGTGCCTCTTATAAACTTTTCGACGGAGAAAATTGTTTCGGGGAACTAATCTATTTAACAGCCTTCAAGTGGCTTAGTATCGTTACGGCGTGCTCTCAATTAAATGGAAGTGATTTAAAGAAATACCATTCAAAGTGTGTTAAGTAGTAGAAACACAACAGTTAAATAATAAAGGGTAGGTCATTATCATATCAGTCATAAATAGTCCACTATTGAACATACGCATTCTCAAGATAGGGGGACTTTTTCCCATAATTACCGCGTTGGGCAGGCATAGTGGCAATTGCAGAGGGTAACTTAGCGACGAGGATGCTGCTGCCTATCCTTACCCTGTAGGATTAAAGCTGCACTTTTTCGAATGGACATATCTGTCGGTCCCGGTTTAAATTTTACGGCATTACCCACCCATTGGCCGTGTGGTACCGGCAGAGTAGAACTGTACCAGGTGCCATAAGAGGCCACTAAGCAACCTGAAATAACAGATGAAGGTATATCAATCCGCATTAGTGTATCTGAAATGAACAGTGGAAATAATGGGGTACATTTCTAATTTTTTTAGAAGGCAACAGTGTACTTCCAACAGGTGATTTGATGATAGTGATGATGATAAGTAAGAATTAAAAATATTATTATTTAACGAAAATATAAAGACAAGAAACAAATTAATAACTTCAGAAAATAACAGTCAAGCAATGATGAAATACCTAAAATAAACCAATCAGAATTTTATTAAATTTAATATGAATGCAAACGTAAAAAATAATATCGTTGCAACGCCGATGTTTGGTGCAGCATGAAAGTAATTTAAAAGTTGAGCTTAGGATTCTGATAATAGTGAAAACAATAAATCGTTCACTTCTAATAATCTTGAAAATGATTGCTGTATTGCAAAACATGTTTTAAGGTCATAAAAAGTTGTTTTATTATCAGTAAAATACAAACCCTTATGTCCCATTGGGATAGGCATAAGCAGAGACTATTTATCATTACTTGCTACGTACGATCTTGGCATAGCACTCTCGCTTCCTTTACTCGCATTAGTATTTTCATAGACGCATCGAATTTCATAAATTCAATTATCAAAAAAGACAATGTGTATGTTTATAGGAAGAACAAAAAAGAAAACAAGAACAAAAAAACTAAGAATTCGCTATAACTTTATTATATGATAAGCTAATTTTAATTATGTTTGAGCTGTTTTTCAACAATCATTTTTGAAATTGAATCCTCTTTTACTTGAAACTATTACCTAACAAAAGTCAGAAATTAAAAACTACAAAACATATTGCCGATATCCATTTCTTACGCAAATATAATATCTGACCGTCTATATTTAATTTTGCTTAGAATTGTTGTGAACATCTGTGATTACACCGTTGACGCAATTAGTAGAATGCACGCTGAAAATATCATTTAGAAAAATGGCACAGGTCGATAAGTCTATCAAAACGCTTGCTAGGATTTACGGCTCAGTATAAATAAATATTGAAATCCAAAAAATTTTTTAGGTTTAGGTTGAGGTTAGTGAAGTCAAAAGATTTTGGAAAGTATACCTACCACGCATAGATGCGCCAGCGCAGTGTAGGAATTCTAACCACAAGGTGGATAGACGATCTGACTTGAAGCGCAGAATCGCGTTGGATGCAGACCGCAAAACGAGTGGTCCTATTGGAAATTACTTTGAGAGGCCAGTCCCAACTGCGGACGTCCAACGGCTGATATGGTGATTATATAATAAATACCAGATATTAAAACTATATTTTAATATTCATATATAAAAATCAAAGAAATAATTGTATACCATTTTTTTACATATCGTGATAAGATAAGAGATTTTGACAATAAGATATTATTAGCGTGTTTTGAACCATGCAACTTGAAAATATTATGTCAGTATACATAGTAATTTCACTACCTCTCTCACACTTCACACCGGAACACAGCAAAGCGATTGCTAGTTGGCGGTAGAAATTGGTGAAAGTGAAAATGCAAACAACGTATGTATGAGTTCAACAAATAAAAAAAAAACATTTTACTTGTAGAGTAAATATAGAAAATCTCTTATTCAGGTCACAATCTGAAATTAAAACATAGTATGACCTCTATCAGCGGTAGGACGAGCTCAGCTGGGTCATCGGGGTACTTAACATAAATTAGATCAACTTTCAGTGTGGGACAGGTGAAACAGCAATTTCACTATCTGATTGTGTCAAGGTTTCGCTGAGCCCGCATGATCTTGTTAAGATATCTAGATTCCTTTTTTTTGTACTCAATGGTGGAGATATCGTGAAAATATCGTAGTAGTCTTTTCGTAGCTAAATTATTAAATGAATATACACTCTCTGGCGTATTTCCCTTAATATAACTTAAAAACATTTTCTGAAACGAGGAATTCACACAGCATCTCATACGTAATTCAGAGATAAATAAATTAAAGCAAATGTATTACAGACATCTGGCTACTGAGTTATTAAAAATGATGATGATACCGAGGGATATCTAGGAGTAATTATCATCATCATCATACCAGCAATTAGAAGTCCACTGCTAGAAATAGGCCTCTTCAAGAAAAGAGATTTTTTGCAAATAATTTCGCGACAGGGATTCCACTATTTCGGATGGATATACCACCATCTGTCGGTTCTGGTACCTCGGTCGCCTTACGATACGTGGTGCAGTGGGAGGTACTTTTATAATCTGCCGGTACCTCACGGCAAGGAATAATTAATAATAATGAAGATAATTAAAAAAATATTAAAATTCTTTTGTAAATACATTTGTGTAAATAATCAACTCGAACAGCGATAGGTGTTAAAGGAAGGGTGAAAATATTATGTGCGAATGAAGGGTTGCCCCGGTAACAGCGTGAAAGTCGCAGGGGTAGTTGTGTTATTCACATTTAACTTGTTAGCTGCGACTTCAATCGAGTGGAATCGTGTGCTTCTGGAGACTTCCTAACAGGTTAATTTTGCCTACTTTTTGAATAGCTTACAAAACAGTGTATCCCTCTCGCGAAAGCTGCGCTCTGCGATTGCTAACATGCTTGCCCAGCGCGGCAATTATGGGCAAAAAGCTCCTTTTCCTATTATTATACAATTAAACTTGAGTAATTACACAAGTAATGATAATACAAATAATGTAGCTTTCGGGGTAAACATAAGTATTTTCGTATAAATAGACTATCCAATATAGAATGTTTTTTTTTTAATTGAACAGACAATGGCTGAGATTATCGCGTTCAAACAAACAAACTTCAGCTTTATAATATTATACAAGTATAGTTTTATCATTATTATTATATCAGGTCATTATTTAAACCAAATTACAGAGGGATAATTTATAATAATAACAATTTAAGACTGCTATCGTATATATTATTCCATATCTGTGGGAAAATATCCTATCATTAGTTATATGACAGTTTGAACTTGTGTGAAACTATCGTCGTAATACAGGTGTATAGATAATTATACTTTTTGTTCACCTGATAAGTTCACGGAAGTTAATACTTTGGGTAACGAGAAAGTATTGATCGAATCCTTGTTTTTCATGAGTTGATTTTCTAAAACTAGTTGGTATATTTTTAAACTAGCTGAAACTATATATTTGGATAAGTGTTATATTACATTTTTATTATCAAAAATCACATTTCAGTTAATATACAATTCATTAATTACGATACACTAAAGGGATGCGAATTTTAAAATTCAGTCTATTTGTAAATACTTGTTTGGTAGTTGTTAAGTTTGTTTGCCATAAGAAGTGGAAAGTTCAAAAAATGCTCTCGTAAGATGTCTGTCCTAGGTGGAGATCAAACCCACGTCCTTAGGCGCATAAGATAGGTACATGGTAGATACACTAACAAAAGCGCCAGCGTACCCATCAAATAAATGTATCACACAATAAGAAATGTATATGCATCAAAAACACATAGTTTGACCTCAATACCACAAACAATACACATACCTAAAATATTCTTTATTCATGTAAGTCTACAAGCACTTTAAAATCGTCAAAGAAAAACAACAATATAAAAAAAAAATAAGTTCTAGATTCTATTTTGCTCATAATACTGATGACCTTTATAATAGTTCTCATTTATCGTTCATCCAACATGTGTAAACTTGGACAACCTTAAACTAATTTGCATCAAATTGTCTTAAAAATGTCTAATTCAGGTTCATTACACGAGCTATTTACTAAAGAAAGGAACCTACAAGACAAACTGGAGATGATGAAGGTTCTACCACTAAATAGTAATGCCTTACCGGCGTCGGCACTTTCAAACCCTTTTGAAGCTAGGTTAGAACAATTCAATCCAAGTCAGTTTTATCAGGGATATATTCTTCAAGTAATACACCAAATAAGCATTGTTTTTTTATTAAACCAGGATGAAAACAAGCATAAGCATAACCACAGCCTATAGACAATTGTAATATCGCAAGGATATCACTAGCGCGACACCCACCTTGTGTCTTGAAGATATTATGTAACGTTAATCAGTTATCATCAAATTGACAGCCTCTCTCACTGCAAACACTGCTATTTGGCGATAGAAATAAGATAGTAATTTAGCAATACAGACGACCTTTTGTATTTGGTCTACCTCATGTTTAGTATTTTATTAATTTTATAATCAAGCATCCTAATGAATCGTCTAACTTACTTAAGCTTCTGAAAGATAAATCCACTTAAATGCAACACAACAGCTTCATTCCCAGGCAGCTGAAAACGCCGTGTGACGTCACAATTACAAGGCTTTGGACAAGTCCTCATAATTCTATTAATGTCTAATATAATACAGCTAAATAGTTTGTAAGGTTCTAATTGCCAGAGTACTTGTGACATCACGAGATCTTACTGACTGAGTAGAATAGCACCTCCTACTGTAACAAGTGCGACAAGAGGTGATTGAGGTCGGAACCAACAGATGGCATTATATCTCACCGAAATAATTTATAAATTTACACATCATCTCTGTGTCTGTGATAATTCGTCTAAAGCACTCGTATTACGGATATCAGACATATTTTAGACCCAGACACAATAAAAACAACATTTGAATTGAACCCACGACCTATGTCGCAGAAGATAGGATCACCACCGTCTGTACCATTGAGCCCATCAAAGTCTAGCTGGAATGCACAGGTTGGGGATAGGCAGCACCAAGTAATGGGATAAAAGTTAATATCATTGGGTTATGTAAGGTTTATGTGAATCGATAATTGAACGAGTTAATTGTTTCTGTTAAAAGACGATGAAATTATATCGATAAACCGCCACGTCACTGTTGAGTATCATGTCAACTGACCTGATTCTTTGTGAGAACCAATCGATGTGTTTGACTGCCACCGTCGGCTTTATAATTTTTGTAATATTTTTTATTTTGTACGCTATAAACTAGTTCTATTAAAGTGTTTCTACATTTCATGTAAAATGTACCTTACTATTCGCATTTTATTATCTATCATCATTCCAGCAGCCGTAGAATGTTTTTTATTTTCTTTAAGTTGCAGTAAGCATTACTGCAGCCTCTAGACAGTCGTATTATCACAAGGATAACACTAAAGTGTTGCCAACATTGAGGATATAGTGTCACTTTACACAGTAAATTCACTGCCCTTTAGACCGGAACACAGCAATGCGAACACTGGTGGTAGAATTAGATGAGAGTAAGGTACTAATGTAGACACACTTTTGTATGTCTACCTCATATAAATGTCTACTATTGGATATAAAGGGATGACCTTTAAAAGGGAGATTTTTGCTCATAATAGCTTCGCTGGGAAGGAGAAGGAGGACAATCGCAGAGCGAAGCCTAACCTCACCTCCACTATGCATTTGAGCGACTTAAGAGCATACTAAGGATTTACCGCCATCTGTCAGAGCTGTCCTATAGTCACCACTGACATCTGGTACAGAGGGAGGTACTATTCCTCTTTGCTTGTACCACGAGACCCTGTTGCTGAGTGTAACAGCGTGCTCTCCAAGTCTGGCAGGATCGGAGCGGGTCTGTGGCTGGACCTCGTCTCAAGTAGGCCGTTATTGTGGAAAATTAAATCGTTTGAAAGCGAGGAATGTGTGAGCCCGGCCGCATAAGTGAAGTTAGTATTTATTTGGGGTTGGGAAAACCCTTGCTTGATGGCTGGCTAATCCGGTGTACTGCTTCTACAAATATAAATCTATTGCTTAGTGTTATTGATTTTAATTGACAGTGAGAGGGAAAAGCCAGTTTTATTTATTTAATTCAGGTATTTTATTATATTCATCTGTGAGCAAATAAAACTTATTTCCATAAATTATTATTCGTTACAAAGAAAGTAAATGTGTTTAAATTGAAGTTTAGAGGAAAAGAAAGTCTTCAAGAAAGTTTGTCTTGTTAGTAAAAGTTATGAAGAAAATGTTTTAATGGGATGAATCTCGATATTTTTATATTCCGAATGAGGCATTTCAATGGTAATTTCTTATATAAGTAAACTAGTAGGAATGGCCGTAAGGTACCGGCAGAGTAGAATAGTACCTCTCTTTTTACCAGGTGTCGTAAGAGTGTCAACTGAGTTACGGGATGGATATAGTTCCATTTGATATAGTGTAGCTTAAATGCATAGGGCGGGGGTGAGCAGCAGCATCCCCGTCACGAAAGCTACAATTTCCAACATGATTGCCCACCGTGACAATTATGGGCATAATTCCCTGTGGACATAGGACCTAACTTTTTTTAAAGAGGCCTATGTCCAGTTGTGGACTCCCAATGGCTGACATGATGAAGCTAGCAAGGCTCTATGTTTTCACCTGTATTGTTCACATTACCATCGGAATACAGGAATGAAGTGTTTATTAAAATCATATTTGAAATCAGTAGTTTTAAGATTATTTGTTACAATTGCACAATACAAATTATGCCTCATTCAATTCCATTTTAGGTGCTCATTATTATATTTTTTAAAATATAATATGGGCTCTGTCACTCGGTGAAGATGTAGTTTTCTTATAGTGTAACAATTATTTAAATTTGTCAAGTAGATTTTGAGTAAAGTCGTACCAAATCAACAATCTGTCAAATATTTCCTTTTTATATATTTTTTTGGAAATTTAGATGTGTATGATAAATGTTTGACAAATATTTGATTGGTTGGTTAACATTGTCAAAGAGGTTTTTATACTGCATAGATTCAGACAAAAATGCTAATAATATCAAGGTAAAAGTTCAAGATGGTGTGCAGATGTTAAAAAAAGATAAACCTCTATTTCACCTGAACACGATGCATTTTTATATACATAAATACTCGTTCATTGTAGTCATTATAACACCTGAAATCTTTTTCACAAATAGAACGCATTGAGTTTTTAAGCTTAACAATTTAGCCGGCAAAGAATGATATTTTTTTGTCACAAATGGATCGCCATTATTTTTATCTTTGTGATTTTACCATCAAAGAATTACATTGACTACTTTTGATCTAATTTGATGTTACATAAAGTGAGGTTCACACGGACGAAGTCGCAATGAAAAATCTTGTTGGAATATGTCTATCATGTCCTAATGTGATATTTTTCTTTGTTTTAGGTAAGCGATGCAGCCTGCAAGAGGCATCCCTATAGCGTAATCATATCCTAGAATTACTTACTACATACACGGTGCCGTATTGTTGTTGTACATATATTTTATCTAAAAGTATACTAAATAAAAGTATAATAAGCATATAAGTCTCAAACGTGAAAACAAAATACATTTTAGGTAGGTCAGAAGTCACTCGAAATTTATTTGTCTAAACCGGACAGGTTTTAAAGCAGGTAGAGTCATTATGTACGACAAAATCAAGAAAGATATATGTACACATATTTATTTACTGGACTTATATAAATTTTTATATTGCACCAGGTAGCCAAAAAAGAATAAAGTCATAAAGTAAACGTCCTTGCAGCCTATAGACGTCATATTACAAGGATATCACTAACGTGTTGCCGACCTTGTAATTTCAAGATATTGTTTATTTATTTATTTATTGAACTTTATTGCACAATATATTACAAAATGTACAAATGGCGGACTTAATGCCAGTTGGCATTATCTCCCAGTCAACCATTACACGAAACAGAAAAAATATATATAGTGGTGCGGACAATATATTTACAAAATAGATAAATGTTACATACATATTTATGTAAATAAATGCAATAAATACATATGATATAAAAAAAACATATAAAATAACGTACATCAGAAATAGGGTTATAAAGTTAGAGAAGCAGCATCAGTAAATAAAGTACGGAGAAAGCCTTTCATTCAACGGAAGCCCATTCTAGAGTCGTATAGCTGTCACTGTAAAAGAGTTTGTCAAAACACTAGAGTGATGAGAAGGAGTTAAGAGCGAGAGAGTATCAGAAGTACGTAACGTAAATATTATGTCACATATCCACATGGCAAATATAATGGCACTGGCATTATCTGCTGTCAACGTTTAGGCTAAAAAGTAACTCATCAACAGTGTCTAATACGATTTTCCGACAATTAATACAATCATAGTGTTTGCACACACAAATTATGTTTATAGACCTTCCTCACTTCACCTATTTCTACGGCTAAATACTAGTGATGGTATTTAAAACCAGGATAATTACAAAATATCTTGTAAAGGCTACGGTTACGCGTCACTATACCGTCCGTATGCTTGCTTGTCAACTTAGTAATATAAACAAATTGAATTAATTAGCAAATTCCTGCTAGTATTAAAAACCTGAGAGTTTATGAGTATAGACGTATGTTTGTTACTCTTTCACGCTGCAACGGCTGAACAAATCTGGATCAAATTTAGCACAAAGAGTCTAAAGTAAATTAGGCTATTCATGGGCCAAAAACATGTTCCCGTGGAATACATCTGGCTTATTGTTCTCTATGGAATCGGCACGACTTTTTGTCACAATTAAACTCGCAGGAAACGACATTGAAATTTTTGGCGAAATTAAGGTAAATTCGCTGGTAAAAAGCTAATATTTTATGTAGGCTGCAGGCAGAAATTCCAAGGCTGTATTAATTTCTTACATTGCATTCACAGCATAGTAATTCAACAAAATTGTCTAAGTGACTTTACATCACATTTTCAAATCATTTATTTAGACTGAAATCGATCGAGTGTCGATAAAGACCAGTTTTGGAATAATTCGTTTGAAGCATCGGATCAATTAACGAAGTCGTGTTTCTCCTAGCCTGTAGACAAATATCACCTGTATTGTATTTTTAATTGATACCATTCTGTTTATTAATTTTCGAATATAGGTACTATTACATTAAATGTATGGATACACGGATGTACTCATTACCGAAAATGTATCCAGTCTTGATCTATATTTATTAAATACTATAACAATTACTATTGTAATTTGGTGTACCTCAAATGATATCTAGGAACATTTTCATTGGAGCCCGGCATAGTGATCGCTGCTTAAAAAGTGAAAAAATAATTGTTTTGCATCTTAACTGATTAATTTGTGTAACATTGTTTACATTACACTAAAATAGAAACACACAGTTGCAGTTCCAAGGCAAGGCACAAAACGTATATTATATATATATAGCCTGTAATTACAAATAATATATAGAATTAAAATCCAGAGTAAACATATGTGGTATTACATAAACCAAGGTCGTCTGCATTGGTGCCTCACTCTCACCAACTTTTACCGCCAAATAGCAGTGTTCTTATTACCCTGTTCGATTTGAAAGGTGAGAGAGGCAGTGAAATTACTGGATAAGGTGACATAACATCTTCAAGTCACAACGTTTGGCAACGCGCTATTGATAAAATCTTAGTGGTATTACGAGCGTGTATAGGCTGATATGACGCTTACTATCACGCGGACAGTAAAGTTGTTTTTTGACCTGATAATAAAAAAATAGCAACATTTGTGTGCAATACGGCCCGAATCGAACTTAACTAATGAATAAAGACTATCGATAAACGTTACGTCCCTAGCCTAGAGCGGGCTAATATGTCAACTGACCCGGTTCGACGTGAAACCAATCAGTGTTGACTCTGCGCGAAGGTTCCGATGCCAGGCTATTTATAATTTTTAAACTGCATACAAAGTTTTAAGCTTTTTTTATCCTGCACATGGCGATAAGCCGTTATTGTTGGGAGTTCGATTTTTGTTTAATTCATTGGAACAGTCACACTTTCAAACTGAAATGGGCGCGTAATCGATGGTTTTAGAGGTACTGGCAGAGTAGAATAGTACTTCCCCCTGTACCACATGTCGTAGGCAACTGAGGTACCGGAACCGACATAGCATAGCGACATACATAACAGTATATCCACCCGAAGCAGTGTGGCTCAAATGCTACAGAGCGGGGATGGGCAGCATCATTCACCGTTACGAAGCTTTGCTCCGTGATTGCCACCACGCTTGCCCATTGCAGCAATTATGGGCAAATTCCCCCTTTCTTGAGAAGGCCTATGTCAAGCAGTGGGCGTTTTACGGCTGCTTTGTTGATGCTAAGGATGTGGAATGATCTTCTTCGGAGGTTTTACCGGCAGAGTAGAATAGTACCTCCCACTGCACCAGGTATCATAAGAGGCGACTAAGGTACCAGAACCGACAGATGGCGGTATATCTATCCGGAACAGAGCAGCTCAAATGCACAGGGTGGGGATGGGCAGCAGAATCCCCGTCGCGAAAGCTGCACTCTGCGATTGCCAACACGCATGCCCAGTGCGGGAACTATGGGCAAAATTTCTCTTTCTTGTGGAGCCAGTGTCCAGCAGTTGGCTTGCTTGGGATGCTGCTCCCCTTCCCCACCCTAGAGCCATGAGCCCATCCTAGAGCCCATCCTGTATTTTAGCTGACGACGCCTAGTACAGAGGGAAACAAATGAAAACTACACAAGTAAATACACTATTGAAATACTCTTTGTGGACGTAAACTAAGCCGCTATTAGAATTCGATAAACTTTCATATTATCCATCACGTCTCGTCGTGTTAATTCCATAAAAGCAAATGAAAAATAAGCTAAGTCTCGTGACGCCTAGGACCAATTTATTTTAATTAAAGTCTAAGTATTCAAAAATATTTTAAATATTATTAAACAATAATGTATAGCTAGGGTGTATACATAAAGCTAGCTAGTAGTATATTACAGTGCCCTTTCAGGACGTCACATGAAACTAATTTATATTGTGTTTTGTCTACCATGTTCATGTAATGTGACAAAATGTGAAATTAAATTTGAATTTTACATGCATGCATACATACATCACGTCTATATCCCATCGGGTTAGGCATAGACTATAGATATCCATTTGTTACAATCTTGGCATACCTCTCTTGCTTCCCTTAATCGCATTAGTCCTTTCATACACGTTCATTTATTCTTGGTACTTCTATCCTGGCTCTTTTTTAACACCTCTTCTACCTGATTAAGATATGTTCATATTATTTATATTTTTACTTCCATTATTCTTATTTCTATTATTTACTTCTATTATTCTATTATTCTTTTAGACATAATTCTATAGAAATATCTTAATAATACTTCCTGAAAGGACAATATACCACTGTCTCCCTCCCACCCGCTCTCTTGAGGCAGTTTCCTTGATACATACGTCATACTTATCAACTTCACGAGGCAATAAATAATGTGTCTGTTTATTGACCGAAGTTAGCAAGTAATAGGCGATAAGCTGCTAGGTTGGATCGACTGGTACAAACGAAAAAGGATAAATATTAGAGTATATCAGTATTGAAAACTAAAGACTTTGATTTGTATGAACTTCATAATGACACTTATATTTAGACTGAGGACTATTCTAAAATAGCTTATGTACTCAAAGACAAACTATTAGTATAAAACACAACATCTCATACGTTCGTTTATTCCTATATATTATTTATTTTATACCTAACTAAGATCAGTCGTTTAAAGCACTTTTAACAGACATCAGACAATAAAGGTATCTTTTTTTTTCTTTTGTTACAAAAGATCGACAAACAAGCATGTAGTTCTCGTATATAAAAAATGCGTAGCCAAACTTGTGACTTGAAGATAATAATATTATGCCATATTACCTAGTAACTTCACTGGCCCTCTCCCCCTTCAACTGCCTAATAGCTTTCTGACAGGAAGGTTCCAATACTAACGACCTTTGTATGTAGTCTATCTCATAAAACGTAACAGATTTAAAACATATTAAACACCCAGACACAGAACAAATACATCAACAAATTAACATCGCATAAATGTTCGTCCTTGAACATATAAGGCCACGTCCCCTGACGCACATGATAGGTTAGAAACACTACCTTCCGCGCAACAGAGCCCGTCTTGTGCTTCAGTTGTAAGCGAGACTCTATAAATAAATAAAAAATTCCCACGTCACTAATACAACTTTCGACATTTCATCATCGTATCATTCGACGTCAACATACAGCCTTTATTGTGCTTCCTGCACGTATGATCGAACTAATGGTTGCAGGTATATTAAAAGTCAGAAATAGATTGACGAGTTCATATTTATATTTTCCTGTAGGGCTGCTCACTAGTTTCATTTTACCAGCTTTTGAAAGTCCACTACTGGACATATGCCTGTCTAAGAAAGGAGGTTTTTTGCCCATAATTGCCGCGCTAGGCAAGCCTGTTGGTAATTGCAGAATGCAGCTATCACGACGGGGATGCTGCTGCTTATCCCCGCCCTGTGCATTTGAGCTGCACTGTTATTGTGAGTTTCAATAACCGTTTGCCTGTAACCTATAACCTATATAACCCACGGCGATAAACATTTAGATTATATTTTTATACGGATTTCCCAATCTTGTAAATTATTTGCCCTGAAAAATAATAAACACAACTAATAAAGAGTTATGCGAGTGCTTACATTGTGATGCTTCATTTTTATTTATATAAATCGATAATGTCAATATCACTTTTCAAAACTTGAAAGGCAGACATCCATTTGCTAAATAACTCCTTTACAAAATGGCCGCCGCTGACAAAGGCTGATTGACAAATGATTAATCTACCGACGTCGATTATTTTCGCTTTGAAAGGTGTGGAGGGGTTAATTGCCTTTGATTTTTGTTTCAATATTGAAATAGAGGGAGTGCGCCCCCTCAATTAATCTTCTTGTAAAATATCCACGATGTATAGCGCTGACTGGTTGATCGAATTTCGGTTTTGTAAATTTACTTCGATTGATCAACCTAAAATATATATATTATTCATACCACATGAATCTTATCGGGGTAGGCAGACACTATGGATCGCGACTTGCTACCTCTTGGCAAACCCCTCCCCCTTACCTTACTTGTTTATTCTTCGTACTTTGGTAATAACTATTTACTATATAGTTCAACGAATGGGTTGGTGCCGATGCTGACTTGCTCGGTATGTGACCTGTGTTACATCCTCTATATCTCCAATACTAGGTTTATTCTACAACATAACGCGGGTGAATCCGCGTGACATGGGTCCCTCACTCTCCCCTATTTTTATCGCCACAGTATTCGTACTGTAGTATTCTGATTTGAAAGGTCATAGAGATGGTAAAATTACATGGTAGTGGTGGTTAGTTAATGTCTTCTTAATAATTGCGATAATCACGATCAAATTCTACGGAAACGTAAGTAATTTAATCGACGAATTTCTTGATAATATTTCTTGCGATATTTCCAGTTTACATAAAGGTAATATAGCAAATATTAACTCCAAAAGCTTGCTTTGTATAGAAGTACTCAGCATCTCTGTCGCGAAAACTGCGCTCTGCGGTTACAAGCACGCTTGCTCGGCGATTATGGGCAAAAAACCTCCTTTCTTGTAGAGGCCTATGTCCAGCAGTGGACTTTCAATAGCTGGTGTGATGATGGTAGATTTACTGGTAGAGTAGAGTAGTTCATCCTTCGGTAGAAAGTACAGTTAGAGGCGATTAAGGTATTGGAACCAACATATGGCGGTATATCTAATCAAAAAACGTATTTCAATTATAAGAGAGCAGGCGTGTGTTAGCTTTGATGTGCCCAACAGCGCAGACGGTAGTGATCCTATCTTGAGTGCCATGGCTCGTGGCTTCGATTCCCATACAGAGTAAATATTTATATGATGATATTTGTATTTGTTCTGTGTCTGGATGTTAAATATATGTATTTAAGTAGTATATTTGTGATTCCTCTGTAATTTGGCGTCTGTAACACAAGTGCTTTAAGCAACCACCATGGAATCAGGTCAATATATGAGATGTTGTGAGAATTTATTTAGCTTTGCAGTAGTCATTGATCGTCAAATTTGGAAGATACGTATATAATATCACTAGATCTTGCTATTTCCATCAATTTTCGTTTCAAATCTATCATCCATCAAATATTACATGTGCCTTAAAGACATTTTCTTTGAAATAAAAATATTTTCTCCATGATATTACTTTCAGTTACAATCTACGATTCATGCCATGTCACCTATTAAACTTTATCACCGCTGTCAGCCCTACCGTATAGTCCCGTAAAGTACACACGCCGATCAATTATTAATGACACAGCCGTGTCTCGATCAATATCAGCGCTGATCGCGGACTACTGACTTGCAGCCGGTTGTACCTACATATGTATAAGGTATCCGTACAATAATCTCGAACTAAAAATCTAAACCATCACAACTTACCTTTCGCCATTCTAGTGATATCATCTTTCACGCCTATTAAGAGGGCAGATGTCGCGAATGGCTGTGACCCTATCTTATGCGCCATAGGTCGTGCGTCCAATGCCACCTAGGACAAACGTGTATGTGATGATAATTGTATTTGTTCTGTGTCTGGATGTTAAGTAATTTTTGTGATTCCTCCGTTATCTGATATCTAAACGACAAGAGTCAATAACTATTTTATATATGTAATATATCATCATCATATCAGCCACAATGGAAGTCAGCTGCTGAATACAGTTCTCCCTAAGATAGGGGGGAATTTTGCCCATAATTGCTACGCTGGGCAGGCGTGGTTGCAATCGAAGCGCGTAACGGGAATGTTGCGCATTCCCGCATTAGAGTTACACTTCCTCGGGCGGATCTATCTCTAATGGTGAAAGATTTTAAAATCGGTCCAGTATTTTTTTTTGTTAAACCTTAAAAAACAATCGAATCAAATTTGTAATGTTGGTATAGATTTTGCTATGATTTGTTATGACAAAGGAGCATTTTTATACTCAAAAATGAACGTACGCGCCTCAGAATTCTAAGTATAAAATATTTGTACGACAACAACAATTCCTGCAGAATCCACAGAGAAGTTAGACGCATAAATATTTTACACGACCGCATAAAGGCATTCCGAGCAGGAAGCCAAAGAAAATTAACCGACCACGCGACTAATCCGCCTTTTACATAAGTAACAAACTCATTATTGTAGATGGAATACTGTAACAGTACACACATGAACAAATAATAAACATAAATTTACTTAGTATAAGATTTGATTTTTAGTTAGTAATTCGTCTTTCTTTGGTAACTAACGGTTTCTAAAACTGGCGTAGATAATGGCCAATGAGTTACTGCAAGAAATAATAGTGGCACGTTTTTTATCTTATTTTAATAACAGGAATTACAACTTTAAAATAGTTTTCCTTATTCCATGAATTGCCATCGTCGCATTAACAATTTATCTGTTGTTTCTTTTGCATTTAGGAATCAAATGACAATCGCAAATCGATATTCGAATTTTGAACCCTGCTGAACTCTGATGCCGTCTTCATTTTCATCGTACCAGCCGTTAAAAATCCATTGCTGGACCTAGGCCTCTCCACGTGAGCAGGTTTTTTGCTCATAATTACCGCGCTGGGCATGCTGTTGCCCATCCCCGCCCTGTGAATTTGAGCTGCACTGTTTCGGATGGATATACCGCCATCTGTTCGTTCTGGCACCTTAGTCGCATCTTACGGCACCTGTTGCAGTGAGAGGTACTATTCCACTCTGCCGGTACCGTCTTGCACATTAGAACAAACAGCGTTCGCTTTATTGTGTTTCAGTATGAAGAGAGGAAAAGACAGTGAAGTTACAAGGTAATTACATTACCCTGTAACATTCTTATACATTCAGGTCATAAGTTTGGCGACGCGGTAGTATTACTTTTATGTTGACACGAGCGTCTATGGGCTACGGTGATACTTGTCATTCATCATGTCATTGCTTGTCAATTAAGTTACATAATACAGCCATGCGGTACCAGTAAATAATAAATTGTACCTCCCCTGCCCCAATTGTCGACAGATGGCAGTATATCCACTAAAGGGTGGGGATGTTCAGCAGCATCCTCGTTGCGAAGTCGTGCTCTGCCATTGCCACCACACCTGTCGCGATAATCATGGGTAAAATCCCCTTGTTTTGGGGAGGCCTATGGACAATATGGACATATCTAACAGTGGACTTTCCACGGCTGATATGATGAATAAAAAAATATATCTGACAGCTTAGATTTTAAAAATGTCCTATTATTATACGTTAACTGTACTTATTACTGCATTTACAGTAAGATTGTACCAACAAATTTAGTCAAGTGCTGTTTGACGTTGACATTTTATATTTGGCATTTCGTTTGCCTTACCGCTGCTTTTTTAAATATCTTGAAAATGTTAAGTATTACTAAAAGGGTATTTTACTTTATTTTTAATAACGTAAATGATTATAAAAATGCAATAAAAAATGATATTATTTTTTTTTATATTTAACTGATGTATATATAGCTACCAGATATTACACAAACGTTGTCCTATGTAAATTATATAACACATAATTGTTTATTATGATCATAGTATTGAGTCCATAAATTGGGATATGAACTGTCCTTTCTCTCAAGATAAAACAAACTGTACAAATGCAAAAACAGAACTAAAATCTGCTCAGTAATTGAGAAGTCCATCCCGGACCGTGACACGAAGTTTTTGTATATAAAGATTATTATTACGCGTATATAATATCACATATATGTATGTATATTTATGTTACGTAATTGAATCCAATAACAGAGGTCATCAATTCATCCACTGCAAAATATCCGGGAGTAAATCACAAAGAGGGCCAAACCCGACCCTCATCCTAAGCCTTCAGGAGACCTCGATACAAAATATTACAAATAACTTGTATACCGCTACCGTTTTTCTTTGACAAGGTAACATAGATATAGGTTGCAAGCGAATATTAGTAAGCACATAACTGTGATTTTTTCTATTTTATAATAATATATAACATTCTTACATTGTAAAAGCAAAATTGCGTTTAATTATCTAATATATACACCAGAAGAGACAGATTTCTTCAAAAAAGCGATAAATAATTGTAAGGGGTTCATACAAAAACCTCAAAGGTTGTCTGCATTGGTACAACACTTTCATTTATTTATATCGTCAAACAGAAGTGTTCGCATGCTGTGTTACGGTTTGGAGGTTGAGGGAGGCTGTGAATTTATTGGGTAATGTAACGTAATGTCTTTAAGTCACAAGATAGACAACGCGCTAGTGATTACGAGCGTTTATAGGCCGCACTGATGCTTACTATCACGCGGACTGTGTACTTGTTTGTCGACCTCATCTAATAGTAAAAAAAACATCAAATCAGAATTACTACTGGACAAAGGCCTTTCCAGGTGATTATAGTTAGGGTTTTTGCCTATAAAACACTGGGCAGACGTCCCAAACACTTAGCTTTGTGACAAAGATGCTACTGCCCATACCCGCTCTATTGTATTTGGGCTACACCAGATGATATGGCTATATCGATCGTAGAGGCTACTGAAATACCGCTCGAGTATCTCAATAGCCACTACGATACCTGATACTGAGGAAGCTGTATGGAAGGAAGTATGTTGCAGATGAAAAATGAGATGTATAAAATAACTGGCTCTGAGATAAGTCGCCACAAATGCTCTGTGTTTTGGACATCAGACAACAGAGGATTAAAAAATATAATAATTAACACACAGACAAATACAAATATTCTATATATAAATTTTGCCCTGTGTAGAGATCGAACACGTAACCCTTGGTTTACAATAAACGATCATTTCCGAATGCGCCATCGGGTAAGTCGTAAAACCGTAAAAATAAATAAAAGATATAATTTAATCATAATTCATAGCCAATTTATAAAAAAAGTGTGCCTGTTTTAATGCTTTCACAGCCTAACATCTAAATTAATTTTGATGAAATTAAGCACATCGATAGTTTAAGCCATAGGCATTCTTTAGATTGTATAAAATTTGTTGTAAATTTGGGTGTAGTAATTGAAATTTTAGCTTCACACATTTGGTTTCTACACAAGTATGCAAAACAGATCGGATAAAATCACTAGCAAACAAATATATAATACAGAGATTCGTTTTGAAACCCCTATATCAATATAACATGCTTTCAGTTGCTTCATTCATTATTCGGAATTGCAAATGGCCGCCAATTTGGGATCTGTGGCAGATTCTTCCGGTCGGAAATGATCACTTCTGCCTACTGCAGCTATAAATTTATGTACAAGGCTCACAGCTTATAAATGGCTTATATCGACCCCTAGAGGAAGATCTACGCTCTCTATTTGTATCAATTAATGAGTACATTACAAACGGGTACACTATTATGACATATTTAAAATAATATAAATATAAACGCAGCATCGCCAGAAATCAATTCGAATTTTGAACTAGTGTTCGAAATTCGAATTGTTTTTTTGAACTAGTGTTCGAAATTCGAATTGTTAATTTACTATTGTCAATTGGTTCTTGAAGGGTAGAAAAGAAAAAATTAACAACTTACATGATGGAACCATTTTAAAGTTGTATTTACTGTTATTATGTAAGATTTTATTTTGTGCCGCTAACTATCACGTTGACTGTACGTTTGTTTGTCGACTAAGTTTCATAAAGAAAAAAAATCTGTCCTAGGAATAAATATAAAACAATAATATTCTCACTTAAAGTTGCCGTGAGGTACCGGTAGAGTAGAATAGTAACTTCCTCTATACCAGCTATGCTCTGCGATTGCCAAAACCCCCCCTTTTTGAGGAGACCTGTATTCAGTAGTGGACTTCTAATGGCTGTAATGATAGCCCGCTACCTATGCAGATGATCTCTTGAGGTCTACCTACCAGCAGCAACTTTGTAATACAGGTAAATCTCGACATTACGTCTAGTCAACTTTTTGTTTGATATATACTAGGAATCTAAATGCAAGTTTAGACCGGAGGCCATCTTCAACGTAGTCAGATTATCCAAGTAAGAACTTTCGCTGCGGTCACAAAGCTGCCTTCTCTCGGTAGATTAGTATAGAATGGATACCTTTATAAAGTTCACGTTTGTGCATACTTTAGGTTTAATTTACCCGCGGTAGACGTCTTATGAACAGAGAACATTATATGTAATATTTAAATACGGTATTTGGAGCTTAGAGCATTTTTTTGGGTATTTGGGCATTTGTTACTGTAATCATCTGTGTATATATACTGATTATGTTTTATTATTATCGGAATTATCACATAATGGATATGCGAATGTATGTTGGTTACTCTTTCACGCCAGAACCGCTGTAGTGATTAGAATGAAAATTTTCACATAGATTTTATTATTGATAGTTTCGAGTAACATATAAATAAAAAATGTTCCCATGGGATAGATCTGGATTTTTATTGTTATTTGTGACATCAGCGTGAGTAAAATATTCGCCCAACTTCTAAACTCCTAAATGACATTATCTCCCAGTCAACCATTACACAAAACAGAAAATATATATATATATATAGTGGCGCAGACAACATATATACAAAATATATAAACGTGGCATACATATTTGTATAAATAAACGCAATAAATGCATATGATATATTATATATATGTAAAATTACGTACATCAGAAATAGGGTTATAAAGTTAGAGAAGCAGCATCAGTAAATGAAGTACGGAGACAGCGTTTCAGGATAAATTTGTTTGGGGATTGCTTAATATTCAACGGAAGCTCGTTCCAGAGTCGTATAGCTGTCACTGTAAAAGAGTGTCAAAAAACTAGAGTGATGAGAGGGGGTTTAGAGCTAGAGAGTGTTAGAAGAACGGAGATTACGTTCGTGAGAGGAAGATAGGAATTGGAATCTGTCCTTTAAGTAAATTGGTGCGTACGAATTAAAAAGTATTGAAAATAGTATGGTTAGAACACGAAATATGATCGTATTTACGCAAGCCGAAAATGAAACGAAGACAGTTGTTTAATAGACGATCCAATTTATTAAGAAGTTCTTGAGAGATATTAGTGCAGCACATTTTTTACTTACGCGGACTGTATGCATGTATATCGACTTGGTCTAATATAAATAAAATTAAAAAATATGTAGTCGAACATAGAACCCCGTCTTTTTTTTAAAGTCAGCTAAAATGTATGTATGCAAACGCTTGACAAGTTCCATCTGCAAATCTGTTAACGTTTGAGGTTGTGTTGTATTTGAGGTTGAGACAGGAACAATTGAAAATTATTATAAAATAATATTAAGTCACTAGGTAGACACCGAGCTAGTGATATCCTTGTGATATAACGAGTGTCTATGGGCTGCAGTTATGCTTATAGTAGTCGAATTATATTTTATAATTAATTTTTTTATTGTATGCTTATTAGTTAACCTTGTCTAATAAAAAAATAATAGTGTAATCACAAAGATATCTTAAGATATCGCCAACCTTGTAAGCTGTAGGATACGATGCCACATTTACCCAGTAATTTTATTGCCTCTTTCACCCTTCAATCCGGAACAAAGCAATGCGAACACTGCTATTTGGCGGTAAAAATAAGTGAGAGTGAGGTACCAATATAGATAACACCAAATCACAAATACACTACTTAAATACATACATTTAAATATATGTATTTAAGTAGTATATTTGTGATTCCTCTGTTGTCTGGCATCCGTAACACAAGTGTTTTAAGCGACTAAGCACGGAGTCAGGTCAATATATGAGATGTGGTGGGAATTTATATTTATATATATGATTCGTTCTCAACTGATTTTAAAAGCGAATGACCGCTATTGGGCATTGAAAATCAGCGATCATCCCTTATACCTGTAATGCCTATAATTAATAATTCACCCTTGGCAGTTTCATACCACATCATACAGTGCCTTCTCAGGCAGTAGTTGGGGGTGGTCCCCTTTGTATCCGCTAAGAAATTGCCTCAAAGGAATGTTTTCGGTTAAACACCTCGATAAATCAGAACGGAACTGCCAGTCATCCCCGTTTTAGTAAATTACCTACACCGTGGCTTAGAAAGGGTAGGGTAGCCTTGAACTTCTAACTGAAGTTTTAATGCATATACATTATTGAGTTTGGTTATTTTTAAACATATTGTCAGTAATTTTCGTGAGTTAATTTTTTTATGTTATTATGTTGGTCGTAGGGTACCGGCAGAACAAAATAGTACCGCCCTCTAAATCAGATGTAAGAGCAAACTGAGGTACCGGAACCGACAGATATATTCTTCTGAAACAGAGTAGCTCAAACGTAACAGGGCTAGGAAGGGCAGCAGAATTCTCTTGCTAAACTATGATATACTATTACAATTATGGAAAAACATCTTCCTTGGGGAGATATCCACCTGAATCCATCAATGATAGTCCTATAGTTGCTTTGATGTGATGATGAAGTTGACAAACATACCGTCTGTGTTATGACTTGTCAACTTAGACTTTATACGCGTATTCCTATTTTTTATTCCTATCATTTATACCTTATATCATTACCATTATACTACTACACACTGTCGTGAACCTTGTGAAACCAAAGCAGTGACTCTTTTTAATAAAAAAAAAGCATGCAAAGTGACCGCTAATAATAAACGTTATCATCACAAAGATATCACTAGCTTGTCGCCAACCTTGTGTTCTGAAGATACAATGTCAAAATTTATACAGTATTTATTTTTTATTGGACTAGGTTAACAAACAATTACACAATCCACGTGATAGTAAGCGTCACTGCAGCCTATATACGCTCGTAAATGGTTATTACCATCGCGTTGCCAATTTTATGACTTGAAGATATTATGTCACATTCACCCAGTAATTTCACTACCTCTCTCACCCTTCAGACCGAAACTCAGCAATGCGAACACAGCTATTTGGCAGCAGAAATAGGTGAGAGTGAGGTACCAATGCAGACGACCTCTACAATTATTAACTTATGTGATGTGATTTCGTATTTCCCAGTAATTTTACTGCCTTGGTTAAGGGGGGGCTCCTGTTTCGCTCAAGGTGAGAGTGAGGTCTTTATCTTAACTGTGTGTGCATACTCATCGTATGAACGCAATTAATAGAGATATTGCTATCCGGGGCGTGTTTCTTTATTGTAATTTGAACTCAATAACAAGTATTTTTATTAAATAAAATAAAAGGAACTCACCGCGAGTGTAACAAAGTAAAAAATATTCATTGAGTAGAAAAATCCTGAGTTGCATGGACGTATCTCTAAAAAGAGCCTTCCGTTCATTTTGTGAGTCCCCTTTTTATTTCAGCGACTGAAAGAGGAATGTAAGCTGAAAGGTTTTAAAGGTCAATGAAGTTTATTAACGTGAGAGGGGTGTTGTTCAGGAAAAGTCTCGGAATGCAGATACATTACTACTATATTACTATGAAGTAAATGTACAAATATTATTAGATTTTTCTTGCCTTTATGTAATTATTAAATTTCTCTCATAACTTCCTAAAGTCATCAGGGTCATTATGGATTTAGTTGTAATTGGCATGCCCCGCGGTTTCACCTGCGTAGTTTTCGTTCCATTTGGAATAATAAAAGTAAGTAATAGCACGATGTTAAGCAGATTTTCGCAAATAACTTGCCAGGGTTTAGGGGTACCTAAGCTTATTTAAAGAAGTATATTTTTGACTTATTGTTTGACTATCATATAACATAATAAATTATCATCCCACTCATGTTATATGTTATTATTAGTACAAAGGTAGAAACGTACCTTCCCTTTTACCAGGTGTCATAAGAGTGGGCTGAGGTATTAGAGCCGACAGATGGCGGTATATCCATCCGTAGCAGTGTATATACCATAAATGCACAGAGCGGGGATGGGCAGCAGCATACCCGTCGCAAAGCTACTCTTTGCGATTGCCAGCACACTTGCCCAGCGTGGCAATTATAGGCACAATTGCCCCTTTTTTGGGGAGGCCTATGTCCAACAGTGGACTTGCAATAGTTGGTATGATGATGTATAAATACCAAATTCGAATTTAAAATCATCTAACAATCTAAGCTACTCATGGCCCTGATATTGATATGACATCTAGTAACTAACAGAAATCAGAAGTATCTGACTTTTTAAATGTGCTTATTGGATGACTTTAAATCAGATTTACGACTAAAATGAATTCAACACTCAAATTATTCATGAAAGTTATAAATATCATAGAATACATATATTACTAGCTGATCCGACAGACATTGTCCTGCTTTAATCTAAATAATTATACGTGACATTCATACAAACATAGGTAGACAGACTATGGATCTCCACTTGTTACGGTCCTGGCATACCTCTCTTACTTCCCTTACTCGCATTAGTCCTTTCATACAAATTCGTTTATTCCGTGATACTTATGACCTGGCTGCCTGGATTATATATATAATCCAGGCAGCCAGGCAGTCAGCCATAAATATATACATTGTTCTGTGTTTGGGTGTTAAAGATGTTAAATTCATATACAACAGCAGAGAACAATCACAAGTATTCATATGTAGATATTTGTCCTGGGCGAGGATCGTACCTACGCTTGGCCGCATAAGATAGGATCCCTACGATTTGCGCCATCGGGGCTGTCATGATTATACGTCAAAGATAATATTGACTAGAAACAAATCAACTTGTCTCAGGGTTAAGGTGGGATTCGAACCTGCATATTTCCCATGCCGTGGACTGCACCACCGTTGTGCTATCGGGATCTTAGCAGCAGACACATCAAATTTTTCCTGGTGTTACTTTTGCGCGCCAATTCTTTAATGTTGTAAGTAATTACCTACATACACTCAATTGTCAAACTTTTACAAGTTTGAAGCAATGTATAAACAAAAAAAGTTATTTCATTACCTTAGAGGTTTTATGCAAAGTACAGTCCTCAGTTACATTTAAGATAGTATTTCTTCTTTCTTATGAATTATTTCTTATTACACCTCATTTATTGTAGCTTACAGAAAATACTAATCGCTTACAAGCCAAGTGCCCAAAAAAATTTGCATACAATTTCTAACAGTAATTCATTATCATATCAGGATTTTTGCCAACTAGAGCGCAGCTTTCGTGACGGGGATGCTGCTGCCCATCTCGCCCTGTGCATTTGAGTTTTGCATGGATATACGTCATCTGTTGGTTTCGGTACCTTAGCCGCCTCTTACAACACCTGGTACATGGGAAGGCACTATTCTACTCTGCCGTTACCGCACGGATGGTACAGCAACGTTAACAGTAATAAATAATAATTTTATATTTAATAGTAAACAAAACAATAACTGGACGAAATATAAATATGATTTGGAAGTTATTTCCACTAACATAATGAAACTAAATAGTAATTAACACAGACATCGCGACTAATATAATGACTATACCAGAGAAAACTTTACAAAATCAAAAATAGAAATATTGGCGTTAGTTTAATTTAACTATATTCATGAGCACTTCATTATTGTCACCTTTAATAAACATTTCAACATTCGAATCTTGAATTTGAATTTAGAATGCTATTTACAGTTTCTACTTAATCCAAACTTCGCGCCAACTTACCTGTAACTAATACACTAACACGAACAATAGCCAATTAAACTAAAAGCAAACAGATATCGCTCCTTCCTTTAGGCCGCAAACTAATCCGGGTACCCAAGCTATCCATTTCAATCATTTAACAAAAACAAAGGCAACTAACCTTTAAACACCTTCCGGGTGGAATGTTTTAATCTATGCGGATTGCGCGCCATTACGCGTCGGCCATTTTGTTTGCGTGTATTGTAAAATGGCGTGAGTAGTATTTTTTAAAAGTGATTTATCGATAACGACGTTTTAACTAGAGTTTAAATCTTTTTGTTTTTTAGACTTATTCATTAGAGGCCAAGAATATTTTGAAAGTACTACTAGTATTAAGGAAACCACTGAATTCTTCATTAGACCGTACTTTTTATTTTACTAACACTCGATTCAATGTAATGCAATTCTATAATATATTTCATTTAAGTTGATACATGCGGAATCGTCCGCTTAAAAATCCATTTATTTCGTTCGTTTCGCTCAGAATATTGTGAATATATTACATAAAATTGTTGATTTTTACAGAAAGGGTCTTAACAAAATTGATTTTCCTATGGACAAACATTATTGGTTAATACAAATATCATGAATTAAGGATCACTTTATTTTGAATATCTGAGTAACACTTCAATTTCATTAATCCCTACTAATATTATAAATGCGAAAGTAACTCTGTCTGTCTGTCTGTCTGTCTGTCTGTCTGTTACGCTTTCCCGGTTAAACCTCTCAACCGATTTTGATGAAATCTGGCATAGACAATCTTTAGACCTTAAGAAAGGACATAGGCTATTATTGAACTCGAAATAAGGGTTGTAAGGGGTTGCAAGGGGGGATGAAAAGTTGTTTGCATGGATCGCTATTTTTAGAGCTAGAAACTTAAAACTTATTTTTCAGGCCATTGATTCGATATAAATAAACGTGACATTCAAAGTTTATATAATTTGAAGTAAATAGGTATGGTACCCAAAAAACTATTCCACGCGGACGAAGTCGCGGGCACAGCTAGTTTGTATATATTTACTCAAATATGAGCTAAATTCAATTTAAACAGTTCAAGTTTCTCCAATGCTGCTTCAGTAAAGTAAAGCAAAAATTAATTTAATCAAACATTCAGCAAATAGAGTTTCTTTTAACTACTTACAAGAGCTCATTGGTCTCGACAAAACTTGCAGCACCCTTCCGTTTGGGCATCGCAAAGAAAAAAGCAATAATCGGAACTATTCTCCTCTGTTAATTTGCTGGGAACAAAGCCGTAATAACCGGTGATTTGTCTTCGGACCATCTCAGCTATATTGTGGTGCGAAACAATGGCCACCGACTCACTGAGACAGTTCATTCATTCAGGAATCTCTATAGAGGCTCTCTTATTTGTCATCCAACTTTTTACTGTGCGCGCTATTTCGTTCAGTTACTGAGTGTGACGGTAAGAGGTACTACCTCTTATATCAGTTGGCGATAAGTTATGGAAGACTCGTGAAACACAAGAATTTCAGTGCCCGATGTGTTTCATCATCGTTAACGTTAAGCAACCTTCGTAAGGGTTAGTTTAGTGATGGGTGGCCCAAGTGTGACTAAGATGCTGAAAATACTGGCAAAGTGGAAATAGTAAAAAAAAATATTGGGAAAATTCTTTTGATTTGAGGAAAGCCAAGGTGGACGTTACTATAATGATCGTGACCCAAAAATTATCTCGAGCTCTTCCGTTTCGGAACGTATGTTAAGCCACTTGTCACAATATTATCATATCAGCCATAAGACGTACACTGCTGAACATAGGCCTCCCCAAGTAATATCCAATAGGACCGGTTGTATGCCGCCTGTGTCCAGCGCGATCCTGCGGTTTTAGTCATATCGTCTGTCCATCTTGCGGGTGGACGTCCTACGTTGCGCTTGCCGGTAAAATATATCGCGATATATATTTCTAAATGCAAACAATGACCCAAATGATATGTACATATTACAGAAAAAATAATATATAAAAATTATGGGATTAGAAGGCGGTAACCCGAGAAGAAAAAGGTGCAGTGCACGAGCCACCGAGTAGTTATTTCATGTTTCTATTGTAATTGTGTTTCTAATACTTATTACTTTCTAATGTTTTCTGCGTTCTGTTGATATTCGTATGTACAATACCGCATTGATTGTAATCAGAACACCAACTAACTATATCCTTGACAACTGTAACTCGTATTTCTCTCGTTTTCGTGGAAAATACATACGGGTGAGTCCGTAAGGAAAATATACAATGTAATATTATGAACAGATATTGGTTGGTTTGAATAAACAAATAAAAATTAGAGAGCTGACTTCTTGTCAGATTTAAAGATTCGAAGTTTATGGGTTTCTTCTTTTTCAAACTTTAAGGGACTGATAGCATTAGTAAACACAAGTAAATTTTAATTTCTATTTTCATACAAAGGAAAACCAAGGTCTTGATAGACAGATAGGTGACGTTAAAATTATAGGATTAAACGGGTTCTGTTCTGTATTTTGAGGTACAGAACGTTAGGTACACTTTTACATTTACAATCAGCCATTTGAAGTCCATGCTAGACATAGGTCTCCCCATCAATGGGGGAATTCTGCTCTTAATTGCCACGTTTCGCAAGCGTGCTGGTCATCCCTGGGCGCAGCTGTCGCGACGGGGATGCTACAGCCCATCTCCACCCTGTGCATTTGAGCCACGCTGTTGCGCATGGTATTTACCGTCTTCTGTCGATTTTGGTACTTGAGTCGCGTCTTACGATACCTGGTTTAGAGGAAGGTACTATTCTACATTATTATATATATGCCGTATATATAAATTTTAAATACATTTACACAACATCCCATACTGACCTAACATTAACCTGATTCCGTAATAAGTCGGTAAAAGCAATTTTGTTACGAACATTAGACAATATGTATAATACTTAAAAACATAATTAATTCAATTAATTAAGGTGCCCTCCTTTCAATTTACGTAATATTGAAATATTTAGCCCACCTGCTTGTAAAACTGATAATGCTAAGAATACTTTGGTTACTCGTGTATGTACATTTTATACCTATAAATCTGAGTCCTCATCGTTCTTCAAGGTTCAAACTTGATTCGATCTGAAACATTTATCCTTATATTTACGCACTGTTGTCGGATAAATTAATAATTACTTCAGATGTATATTATATTTTTTCTAATTGTTGTTTTTGTGCGAAATTTTAGTGATTTTTAGTGATCTTTGATCTTCATAACGGTATTGCATGTTTCCGAAATAAAATTTAAAAAAAATATATATTCAACATCTAGATACAGACCAAACACTAATACTATCATATAAATATTTGTCCAACAAGATAGGATCACCTTCTGTGCCATCGTCCCATCATTATATGTCTTTTGTAAGTGGCCTATATTCTTTGTCTTTTATAAGTTTGTAGTAGTTAAAAGCTTTGGGTTGCTTCAGAAGTGAAACAAAAGCTAGTGAACTACCGACACAAACACTCATAACTAACGTTTTCCCGGGTCGCCATTGCAAACGCTCTTTTGAAACACATAAGCTTCATACAAAGCGCAGGTGAGGGTATGAAAGACTTGGAATAACAAAAATGATTTAATAAAACCTGCTGTGTTTAACTATTTTAATTTTTTTTTTAATTATGGTTGTCGAAACGTTACACATTATCACCTATTTCTATTTCTGGTTTCTTATTGTCACCTATTTCTACCGCTAATAGCGATCTTCGCATTCCTGTATAAAGGCTGAAAGTGAAATTAGTGGATAGTTTGACCTACTATCACTGAGTCACAAGGTTGGCAACGTTCTAGTGATATTACGATTGTCTACAGGCTGCAGTGACAGAGTGCTTGTTTGTCGACCTAGTCTAAAATAAAAAAAGTTTTGCTGTTCAAGGTTGTTGTTCAACTTTCTTAGTAATATATATAAATAACTAGTCTTTAAATTATTTTTTTATTTTGATGATAACACCACTATGTCATTCCGAGTACAGTACTACAATACTTCTCTATAAATGGGTGTTTAACAGGGAGACGTTAAATCTACAAAACTGTTTAATGCCATTTTGGAAAACGCCTTCAAGCTCCTGGAATGGCATGGACTGGGCATCAATATTAATGGCGAACTCAACACTCACCTTCGGTTTGTCGACAATATTGTAGTCATGGCAGAATCCAAAACTATGTGTGATGCCCATGTTGTACCCACCCAGTATAAGTTGACAACTCGTTTCTTGAAGTTGTTAACTCGTATGTATACCTAGGACAAATAGTTCTATCGTTTACTATATATACTTACAAACGTTTGCATTTTTAATATTAGTAGGTTTATTGTTCTGTGCGTGTCGTTTCATAGAACGAAGACTGGCCAGCCATTCACTCGAAAATAAAAGTGAATGAGTAGGGAAAATGTCTGATTATTGAAACGTCTGGGCTGGAGTGACAAAGGTCCAGGCTACGTGGTAAAATTATAAATTACTTTTCAGTGTCGCAACACTTTTTCTGTATAATCCCATTTATCTATTTATAAAAACGTCCAGCTAAAAATGCGTATCCCGTTTTAAGGGACAAATAGTAGGTTATTAGATTTATATTAGGTAGACCTAATACAAAGGCAGTCTCACCTAGTTCTACCGCAAAATAGTAGTTCGTATTGCTGTATTTCGGATCCGGATTGACCCCTCAAAGAGAGGGGCAGTGAAATTACTGCGTAACGTGATTTCTAAAGAAACAAGGGTGAGGGTACCTCACGGCAGTGTAGAACAGTACTTCCCTCTGTATCAGGTATCGTAAGAGACATATTAAAAGTTTCCACAACTCAATCCCGACAAATTACTTACTTAATCTTTTGTTAGGTAGGGCTTTTAAAGTTGTAGTTTTAAAGTTGAATCTAAAAAGGAAAAGAGATCTATTTCAATAAAATATGTACATTAATCTATTAAAGTTTGAAATAATCTTTTATATCCTTAGATAAACTAATATCCCACCCATTTATATTTCAAAACTAGAGTGGATTCAGAAATACCCTGGTTGTATGGAAACGTTCCAAATATCTGAGAGAATTTATATCACACACCAACCTGTATCTCTCAACTCTCTATCTGAGAAAAAATCCAAATAAACTTCAGTAGTGCACACCTTGCTATATTAATATTGCAAATAAACAAGACTTCATTATTATTACGCACATAGAGAGAGCATTTAGGTCAAGTAGATAAATGACCCCGACATTTATTACTAGTCATGCTTCCATTGGACGCAAAGGTCAGAATTGATAAAGGGACTGACATTAACCCCATCCCTTCAGGCGATGGTTAAAATATTGTTAACTTTACGAGCATAAATTAGGATCCTATTCTATTTATTAACCCTAATATCTTGTGTTGCCAGATGAAAGTGTATACTTCATGAATATTTTATCTGGCAACACAAGATATAAGGATTCGAGAGGTAAATGATATTTTTATACAGATTACACTGGTTTAGCGCAGAGATATTGCATCTGTCTTTGTATTTTAACGATTATATACGAGAAACGTTCCAAAGAGTTGTTTATTATACTGGCTCAGTACTCGATCGCCTTCCGCTGATCTATGTAACAGACTCGCTACGGTGGTATTCTAAGATCGTTAAGGCTTAGGTCTGAAGACCTAGGTCTATCTAAGGCAGGCTTAAACGGCCTGTAATTTCTGTGGTCTTACATCTCTTTATTTATTTCACCGCCAATATCACGGGGTATGTTCCAAAGAGTTGTTTATTACACTGGCTTAGTACACGATGGCGGACCACTGATCTATGGAACAGATTCGCTACGGCAGTATTTTAAGATCTTCAAGGCTTAGGTTTAAAGGACTAGAGTCTATCTAGAGTCAACCTCTTTCAAAGGCTAGCTTAAACAGCCTGTGATTTCTCTGGTCTTACATCTCTCTGTGTATTTTACCGCCAATATCACGGTGTATGTTCCAAAGAGCTGTTTTTTATACTGGCTTAGCAGTCGAATCGCACAAACTTCATTCGCTCGTACAAGCGAAAATCCCCTTGCAAAAATAATACTGTTTTAGTAGGCCCAGATTTATTATAGGCTTGAGAATCGATCCATTCAAAAATTGGTGGTATGCCGGTGGCTATTGGTTGTTTCGCATACATATATTTTATAGAATGGTTTAAAAATATATTTCAGCGCCATCTATGGAGAATTGCTGCGGCAATATTTCTAGAGCGTTACGACTGAGAGACCTTCAAGAATAGAGTAACTACATACATATATTTTTTAAATAACTGCCAAACATCTATACTAATTTTTAAAACGGTTATGGCAATGTCGATAAAAAAAATATATTCGAATTATTGTGAATACGTTTACAAGTAGTTTTACTTTGAAACAAAATTCTTCCGTTCACTGTCCTAATGGTGCATAACAGGCAGTTTTATTTAATTTTTTATTAGACAACAAATAAGTGTACAGTCCGCATCACCGTAACCTACAGATGCTCGTAATATTACAAGGATACCATAACGCGTTGCCAACGTTATGACTGGAAGATATTTAATTTTATATTTTATAAATATACTTACAGAATACTGTCATACCTACTAATATTCATAATTAAGTATCATATTAACTAGACAGTTACATAAGAACTGTGTACAAGACAAGTTTTATTTTATTTTTATCAAACAAAAAGTGAATAATGATAAAGAATACAAGCTAAAAAGTCATCATATAATAATGTATTATTTTTCTTTTTATCTTATCAGACATCGAAAGTCCACGGATTAATATAAGCCTCCTCAAGAATGGAGGAATTTTGGCAAGAATTGCCGCGCTAGGCAAGCGTATTGGCAATCGCAGAGCGTAGCTTTGCGATAGGGATGATGCTGCCCATCCCCGCTCTTTGCATTTGAGTCATACTGTTACAGATGGATATACCGCCATCTATGGGTTTTGGTACCATAGTCGCCTCTTACGACACCTGGTACAGTGGGAGGTACTATTCTACTCTGCCACATTATGCCACACGGCATGATATGGTTTATTTCATGAAAAATAAAAACTACTTATATACTAGGCTACCACGTCTATTTACGATTTCATATGTTTCATTTAAAATGTCTTAAATGCTATTCGGTATCATCATACCAACCATTTAAAGTCCACTACTGGACATAGATCTCCCCAAAAAAGGGACAATTTTACCCATAATTGCCAACAGAGTTGCATCTGCCTATCCCCGCCCGGTGCATTTGGGCTACATTGTTTCGGATAATATAAAGTAATCCGTTTTAAACTTATGCGTCTATCGAAGGCAATCTAAAGCCGTGACTCAACGTTATAGTACGTCCCGCTTTCAGGGAAATTTTCAATCGATTTAGATACTTAAACTTCTTGAAGCGAAGTGTTCCAACTTGAATTAAAGGGAATTAACAAATGCCTACATTATTGATTATTGGAATACTCTTGATTTCATTTCTAACTGCTACTGGCCCGATGGCGCGAGATGGTAGTGGTCCTATCTTATGTGCCAGGGGTCGTGGGTTTGTTTCCCACCCAGGATAAGTATTTATATGATGATATTGTTAAATAAAACGACTTGCTGCTGGATACAAAAACAGAGACTATATTTTTTTTTTTTTGTAACATTGACTATACAGCCTATAGACAATATTTTGTTAACTTAAATTCAACACTCCCACTTAACAAAATAATCAAATATCATCATTACTGTAATCCTAACATATTTAAAAATTTAAAATGTTTAACTGTATTTAACCCTTTGGTAAACAAATCTGCAGGCATATCTGAAGTTGGCAAATATTGTAATTTAATAACATTATTATTTAAATGTTCTCTAAAGAAATGAAAACGGATATCAATGTGTTTGGACCTTTTATGTAGACAATTATTA
Organism: Heortia vitessoides; assembly: GCA_020976665.1. Classification (NCBI taxonomy): domain Eukaryota; kingdom Metazoa; phylum Arthropoda; class Insecta; order Lepidoptera; family Crambidae; genus Heortia; species Heortia vitessoides. The sequence goes on from JACJUM010002842.1 coordinate 4,857,586, forward strand.
TTGGCCATCTTCTGCGCAGACTGATTGTCGTTAAAGACAGTTATTACATACAAATCATTGGTTATCTCATGCTGCAAGTTTCTTAAATATATGGCTTCTTTAATACAATCTGAAATACCCATATACTCAGCCTCTGAGCTAGATAGAGCTACTGTGGCTTGCTTCCTAGTTTCCCAAGAAACAGCACCATTGGCAAGAGCAAAGAAATAGCCGGTATATGAGCGCCTATCTATTACATTACTTGCCCAGTCAGCATCTACATATGCTTGTAATTTAGAATTACCACTGGCTGTGTATTTTAGAACTAAACTTTTAGTTGTATTTAAATACTTTAAAACTCTTTTGGCATAAGCCCAATGTTCATCACTATAACAGTTGTTAAATTGGCTTAAATAATTAACTGAGAAAACAATGTCTGGCCTGGTAAGTACTGCTAAATACATCATACTACCAATTAATTGTTGGTAGGGCAATTTAGTGTTACAATTTTCACTTTTACCTAGACTCAATTTAGATTCAATGGGTGTGTGTATAGCTTTACAATTTTCAACATTGAATTTCTGTGACAATTTTTCAATGTAGTTTTGTTGATCTAAACTTATTGAACCATTTTCTTTGTCTACACAAACTCTCATACCTAAGCATTGTTTAACACATCCCATGTCTTTTATCTTGAAAATTGAAGACAAATCTCTCTTAAGTTTCTCTGTTTCAAATGAACTATTTGAGAAAACGAAAAAATCATCGACATACAGAGCGATAAATATTTTATTATTACCATTGATTTTTGTGTAAAGACAAGGTTCTAACTGACACCTTTTGAAACCTATTGACTCCAAAAAACTATCAACTTTTTGGTACCAAGCTCTAGAAGACTGCTTTAAACCATAGATGGCTTTTTTTAGTTTAAGTACTTTGTTAGTGCCACATTCAATACCTACTGGTATTTTCATATAAACAGTTTCTTTTAAAATGCCATTCAAAAAGCAGTTTTTACATCTAAATGGGTTACATCGAGCTTCATCTGAGCTGCCAAAGCAAAAAGCAATCTAAGAGATGAATGTCTTAGTACTGGAGAAAAAGTTTCATCAAAATCGATACCAGGTTTTTGAACAAAACCTTTTGCAACTAATCTAGCACGGTATGTAACATTATTGTCACTATCTACTTTGCGTTTGAACACCCATTTACATGGCACAACTGTACTTTTAACAGGTAAGTTTACTACCTTCCAAGCATCATTCTCCTCGAAGGATTTGAGTTCTTCATCAATTGCTAGGGTCCATTGAGCACTCTCTGGTCCATTTAGGGCTTCATGAACTGACAATTCACTATAGTCCACAATACTACAGTCCACTTCGCAATAGTCTACATCACTACACGCACTAACATTAGCAGAACCATACCGTTCTGGTTTTTTACGAACACGAGGCTCCCTTCCAACAACAACGGAATCACTCAGGGTCTCTCCCTGATCCTCTGAAACTAAGGTGTCTGGTGTTTCTGAAGCATCTATAAACTCCTCCATGGAAATGGAATTGCCTGGATGCTGGAAAACTGGAACCTCAACTGCACTATGATGTGACTCCTGTTTTGGATCCACAGACTCATATACACATTCATTAGTGTCTCCCACTGTTTCTGTCATGGACTCTTTTGTCTCTGTCTTAACCACAAATTCTATATTTGGTTCAGATAAATTGATTGGAATCTCAGATAAGCAATTACTCCCCTCCTCAATCACAACAATATCACGACTCGTAGTTATCTTATTGTTGTTGGGATTGTATACTCTATATCCTTTTATATTGTCAGGATAGCCAACCAAGATGCATTCCTTTGCCTTTTTATCCCACTTGAGCCTTTTTTCTTTTGGGATGTGTACCATGACTTTACTCCCAAATATGCGTAAATGACTGACTTCTGGCTTTTCTCCCGTCTACACTTCAAATGGTGTTATGTTGTCTAATCCTGATGCAATCGATCGATTTCTGAGATAAACTGCAGTATTTACTGCTTCTGCCCAAAATCTTTTGGTTAATCCCGCATCAAATAACAAACACTTGGCTTTTTCTACCACAGTTCGGTTAAGCCTTTCACACATTCCATTTTGTTGTGGAGTATATGGGTTAGTTTTCTGGTGCAATATTCCAGCTTCATTTAAATACTTGTCAAACTGCTTATTGCAAAATTCTAACCCATTATCAGTTCTTACAATTTTAATTCTTTTGGCTGTCTGGTTCTCTGCCATATTCTTGAATGTTTTGAATTTATCTAAAGCTTCATCTTTTGTATTGAGAAAGTAAACAAAAGCCATTTTACTTTTATCATCCACAAACAACAAAAAGTATTTTGATCCCCCGATTGACCTGGTTTCCATGGGACCACAAATATCAGCGTGCACTATGTCAAGCAAATCTTCACTTCTGTTACCAGTATGTGAGAATGGTAACCGTGCCTGCTTCCCCTCACAGCACACAACACAGTTTGTTTGGTTCACTTGGGGCTTGTCTGTATATGCCATACCTATAACTGCACCATCTCTCATTTTATCAAGAGCAGTGCTATTCAAATGTGCGAATCTGCGATGCCGTACACGCCCCGAAACTGGTGTAAACAAACAATCAACTTGTTTCACATTTAATTTGTATACACCATCCACCAAATCTGCTGTCGCTATTAATTGTTTTTGTTTATTATAAATTATGCAGCGATTATTATCAGTGAAGTTCACTTTATTTCCCTTCTTTATGAGCTGGCTGACCGACAACAAGTTTGTAGCAAGACTGGACACATATAAAACATCTGAAACTGATATATTGTGTTCTTCATTATTTACTATTGTTGTTAACTGAGTTTTACCACAACAATCCACAGAAATCTTTGACCGGTCAGCAATAACAATTTCGTCAACAAGTGGTTGAGTTGATACATTTTTCAACCAATGTTTCTTTGTTGTCATGTGCATGCTGGCACCTGAGTCAATATACGAGTCCGTAGTATTAAATTTTCCACTGAGAAAAATTGCACTAAAAGCGTTTGATTGCTTTTTCTTTTCTCTAAATTTGCATTGATTCTTGTAATGGCCTTGTTGTTTACATTTGTAACATTTTACGTGCGGCTTTGACGTTTCATTTGCACTGACATTAGGTGCGTGTTTTGCGTGATGCCAACCTTTAGAAACAAACGCGCTCTGATGGCTTCCCCCGCTAACTTCACTCGAGTCATCCATGTCAATGAGCTTGGATTTGATTGAATCGGCCGTTATATCAATGCCTGCGTGTTCTATGGCCATAATCATGGGTGAAAATTTCTCAGGCAAACCTGCCAACAGTAGTGATCTGATCCATTCTTCGCTGATCTTGAAGCCTGTACTGTTTAGCCGTTGGCTTGTTTCCACAATAGCAGTCACATAATGCGCCATTGACTCGCAATTTTCACGACGAATCGAAATAAGATTTCGCAATAAACCAATTCTTCGTGTGAAGCCGTTGTCATCAAACATTTTCTGAAGCTTTGACCACAAGCCCTTTGCTGTTGTTTCGTTTTTAATATGCACAAATAATCCTGGTTCTATAGTAAGAATAATTTTTGCCCGCGCTTTGGCATCGGTAACTTCGCCATCTTTCTTTATGCACGCTTCCATGCCTTCTAGTATTAAATAGTTTTCCACTGCAAATGCCCATTCTTCGTAATTTTCTCTTCCTTTTAATTTTGCAATACTTGCAATTATATTTCCAGCCATAATTCACTGATAATCACGATTTATCTTTTTATATTAACTTTAAAAACGCTGGGCCCATAACCTTTTAAATAAAACGACTTGCTGCTGGATACAAAAACAGAGACTATATTTTTTTTTTGTAACATTGACTATACAGCCTATAGACAATATTTTGTTAACTTAAATTCAACAGATATTTATATTTGTTCTATGTCTGGGGGTTGAAAATATGTATTTAAGTATTATATTTGTGATTACTCAGATGTCTGATGATAACACAAGTGCTTTAAGCGACTTACCACGGAGTCAGGTCAATGTATGAGATGTTGTGTGAATATTTTAGGAGATAACATATTTCTAACAACTAATTGTTAACTGCATTATTCGTATCGCACAGATATTATACAACTGTCCCACGCTGTTATTAAAAATGCAAATGTTTATCTGTATGTATGTTTTGTCATCATGCATTAACCATGAAACGATTTTGCTGAAAATTGGCATGTGAATAGCTTGACCCTAAAAATAATAGAAGCCAATTTTGATTCCGGTTTAGATCCCAAGGGACGTGATATAAAGGACTTTAAATGGACGGGGATTGTAAATGTATCTACCATTGCAGGATTTGTATCTTTTTTGCACATTGCTAGCAACTCATGTTATATGAGATCGTGGGTGTATCCTAAAAATATTAATTTCTTAGACATTGGGCTCATCGCTGACTAGACTAGAATTTATTTTCTTTTCCTCACTCGCCTTTGCGCTATCACTTTGAAATACATATTAAAAAGTGCCTGCAGAATTCCAACTAGACCGCAACATTAAATACTAACCCAACATAAAACTATTCTCTAATTGGGACAAGGTAGCTGAAAATTCCATTGTTAACAACCTTTTCAAAGGAACCACAACAAAGCGGTTTGACATAATCATAGCGTATACACAGCCACCTTATACTGCGACAGGGTCCCACAGGACGCGAGCCGGCGGCTCGCCTCATAATGGAATGCTGTGGGTGGCATGAAAGTTTTAAAATATAATGAATTAAGTTCCTCCAAAGTTATTTCATTAATTTAACTCAGCGCTCTTGATTTTCCTTAAGCCGTTCGTATTATTATCCGTCGAGCGAGTTTAGTTTTCAATTTCGTATCTACTCAAAGTACTCAAAGTATGTAAAAGTAAATAAAAATGTTTTTTTTTTGTGATAAATGACTTTAAAAAACTTTATCATTTATCATCATTATTATTGCAGCCATAAGATAGACAAAGGCCTCTCCAATAAAAGGAAGAGTTCAAGTCTAGAATGCTGTCCATTCTTGCCACGCTGGGCAAGTGTGGTGGCAATCATTGAGTGTACCTTCTCTCCTCGTGTGCTACGCTTTTTCAGATGTATATACCGTCGGATTTGGTAGTACTGTTCTGTTCTGCTGGTACCTAATTAGATTCTTGTAACATCGGGTAGCAAACCATAACACAAAACTGACTTTATACCCTATACTAAAAATAGAAACTGTTTACAATTTTTATATATAATACTTGATAAAGAGTATCCGTTCGTTCTAACGCTTTGATCTGTAAGTAGGTCTGTTTGTTTGTTTGTGCACATCAAAAGTTTCGGCAGTTACGAAACTCTGGCACTGTGCATTTATCTACGCATCTAGTTTGCGAGCTGTTTCGTTATATCTGAGTTATAGTATACTACAATAGGTCTTTATATATAATCTCTTCATTCTAAATAAATTTATATAACAACTCATACGTTGATGTGACTTCACATTACGCAACTTTAATCAACTTTGTTACGCAAATCAGACAACAGAGGTATAGTAAAAATATCACACAGATAAATACATATAGTAGAATACTCAATACCCAGACAATTGAGTAAACACAAATAATACAGTTTTAAGACCCGTCTGGTGCCTACATTTTTGTTTTAAAGTAGCACATTCAATCGTTTATTTGTTCAAATGGCTTTTATAGCCTTATAAGGTCATCAGGCCCCAGGGTCATCGATCATTTTAGTAATTAATTGTATCCAGAAAAATAATACATATATAAAATTTATTGTTTGGTTGGTATTTAAAAAAGTTACCGGCGGAGTAGAATATTACCTCCCTCTGCATTGGGTGTCGTAAAAGGCAACTAAGGTGCCGGAACCGACAACTGGCGGTATATCCACCCGAACAAACGCAGCTTTAATATTACAGAGCGAGGATGGGCAGCAGCGTTCTCGTCGTGAAGTCGCACTCTGCGATTCCCACCACACTTGGTCAGCACGGCAATTATGGTCACAAATCCTTCTATCATGAGGAGGCCTATGTCTTACAGTGGACTTTATTCAAAGGTTTCAAACTAGACTATAATATTCATTAGATATATATAATTATGTAAATGTGATAGTTTTCGTATTTAACTCTGAACGAATAACTATTATTATATAAAAATTATGTTTCTTGCGGTTTGTCCGAGATGAACTTCGAAATTAACTGATTTTAATCAATCAAGAGTCGTAGGGTTCTGGAATGGAGACCACGTACCTGCGAGCACAGCGTAGGACGTCCACCCGCCGGATGGACAGACTATTTAACTAAAACCGCAGGATCGCGCTGGATACAGGCCGCATACAACCGGTCCTATTGGAGATTACTTGGGGAGGCCTATGTCCAGCTGTGGACTTCTTATGGCTGATATGATCATGTTGTGACAAGTGGCTTAACATGCCTTCCAAAATGATGGTGATGATGAATGAAGTAAACCAGTTTACATTATAATTTGTATTCACAACAGTGTTTTTAATTTTTTTTTTCTTACGTTAAACGTCTGCCGGGTCAATTATCAAAACATATAAAAGAAAGTCACTTTCCGCTGTCTGTTCCTATGTATGCATCTTTAAAACTACGAATCGGATTTTTATGCGGCTTTTAAATAGATAGAGTGATTCAAGATAAAGGTTTACATTATAATACATGCATGATATACAAGTAGTTATAGATTTACTGATAAATTTTGGCGTTTTAAATGTGATGTCGTATATTAATATATTTCTATTGCGTTTATATTGTGAACGCTGGCTGAGCCCGACAATATAGATCTAAAAAATGTACTACAGTAATGTACACTTTAAAAAAGTCGCAATAGTATATGCCTATCTTTTAGACATAACTCACAATAACCATTTTTTATGTTAGGTATAAAAAAAGGTCACACAAACGTGAAATAAATTAGAAAATATGATTCGAATACAACATTTGAAATTCATCTCACTAACTTTTTTAAAGTCTTAGCTTTCATTAAAAGCCAACTAAATATTCCCCAATAAATTATTCTCGCTAAATAATAGACGCCATATTTCAACACCTCACAGATTACTAATATTTAATAGGAGAGAGAAAGGTATCCCCAACTTTGCCGAGGAATAAATTGGTCTATTTTAGGCCACCGTTTGACTTCGAGGGCCAGAAGGGGCCACCGATTCGTGGAATAAAAAGGGCCGGCCACAACAAAGGACTTAAGTCTTCATATTATCCGAGATATAGTGTAGTTGCTAGCGGTATGAAATATTTAATGGTTTCATGTAGGGATGGTGAGGCGGTGCGGTGCGGCGGACTTACCAATTTTACGGTTCAGAGTCATTGTAAACAAATATTTTTACTTAATCTTTCAGTTTATAATATAGCAAGATTTATTGATAGACAATTATTTTTAAATTCCTGTTTTAATAAGCTATAATATAATTATATTTATTTACATAACATCTCACACGTTGACCTAATTTCAATATAAGAATTTAAATCACTTGGTTTGACTACAGAGGAATTACAAATACCTAGGTGTTATTTAAGTATGACGGTCCTGATGGCGCAGATGGTAGTGCCTACCTTGTGGACCAAAGATCGTGGGCTCGATACCCAGGACATACGTGTATATAATTATATTTGCCTTTGTTCTGTGTGTGAGTGTTGAAAATATGTAATTAAGTATTATATTTGTGATCCCTCTGATATCTTAAGTCCGTGAGTGCTTTAAGCAATTTATGACGAAATCAGATAAAAGTGTGATTATTTTTCTATACAATACAAACTAACAATTACAGGCTTATTACATCAAACTGCGTAACTACACACAACATTTTTGAAATCTGCTCTCACACCTTTACTATCAAGATATGTGTGTTTCATAATAAAGCAAAAACGCGAAACATTCGCTACATTCATTCAAAATGAAAATTCGTTTACCGCCTCAACTTTACTGCGGGCAGGTTATCTGTATGACGTCATAACCTACCGATCCCCTCCCCATTTGTGCCCCACTTTATATGGCCCCGGGAATTATGGATGCGGTATACAATTTATAAGCAGTTATTCTCTTTATACCATTAAAGTTGACTATTAAAATGTAGATCGCTTTCAATCTTGTTAAAGTTTCCCATAAATGTTCAAGAGCGAATAAAAAAAACTAAGTTCTATATGCATAAGCATTATTTTTGATTCTGACCTGACTCTAGAGTAAGTCGCTTAACTTGTGTTCCTGATAACAGAGAGTTGTCAGATAACAGAGATATCACAAATATAACACTTAAATATATTTTTTAACACTAAGACACAGAAAAAAATACAAATATCATCAAATAGTTGTTTGTTTGCTTGAAATTATATAAAAGTGTCAAAAAATGTATAACCTCAATCTTCCATTACATAGTACTTTGCTTAATGACTCATACAAAATTGACCACCAACCTGCATTATTACAAACCATTTTAAACTTAATGTCCAAGCG
>JACJUM010002842.1:4872695-4883242 GCA_020976665.1 Heortia vitessoides
TTCATACAGGCATGCTGGTTTCAACACTGAAATTATGACAGTGAATGTTGGAAAAGGCAGAAGAAGCATGCAAGTAGAATGAATGCTGTTTCATAACAGCATTTTTATTTTCATCAGCCAGTTTTCAGAATTGTTTTTGGCCATAATTGCTGCGCTGGGCAAACGTGTCGGCAAACGAAGAGCCCAGCTTTCGCGATGGGGATGCTGCTGCCCACCCCCACTATGTGCATTTGAGCTGCACTGTTCCGGATGGATATGCTGCCATCAGTCGGTTCTGTTACCTTAGTGGCCTGTTTCGACACCTGGTGTAGTAGGTGATACTATTCTACCGGTACCTCACGGCAAACTAACCTAGCCTCTAATCCTTTTAGGGAGTGAATTTTCAGAATCCTTTCATAGGAATCCAAAGTTGCAAATGCAAAGTTTGATATGTCAGTCAGACACTCAGCTTCTTGTTTTGTATACAGATAAACTTTGGAGTTGAATTAGACCCGCTGGTGACCTGAACCGACCACAGCACTAGTACATTGCCCTGGGCTGTGATAAATTTTAGAAGTAGGTTTATTACCTTGCCGAACTTTTAATGGCTCTAAGGGATTTCGTTTCGTCCCTTTATTGTGTAACGTTAAGTTTATTTCCTTATATTTTAATGAAATTTCCACAGTTTGTTTTGGAATCCTTTTTAATGCTTGAAACTGGAAATTTTCAGTTCATTTCATATTTATGTATTTTTAATCGTAAAACCTTGCCGTATGGTACCGGCGGAGTAGAATAGTACCTCCCACTTCACCAAGTGTCGTAAGGTACCAGAACCGACCGTACAACAGCTAGACGAATTTATTGGTAAAATAGGATATTATTTTTGGTCCAGTACTAATGGGTACTTCTAAATAGGAATGTACTTTCGCAACTGCGCCTATTTGACATTCTATGAAAATATAGTCCCTGCTGGGCCGTTAAATAGGACCTTATTGGAATATTTGGTGAACATTCATGCACAAATATATAATTGTTAAAGAAATAAACACACCGATGAGCAAACATATGAAATCCAGCGGGTACAGTTGCAATAGGGTCTGATCCGGAAGTTCAGTGGGTGCCAGGTGAATTTAAAAAGGTCCAATGGGAGTAATAAATATAGTTAGTTCAGGAATATTTAATGGGTATATCAGGTACTAACTACTTTTTGCTATTGGATCGAATCTTGACTTTCTCTCTAAATCAGACAACTGAATTTATTTAATTAATTAATTAAGGCTTCGGTTTCAATTCAACATATTGTAATGTAAATATACAACCTACATATAATACTTCTAATAGACTTACAATTTGTACTAACCTGCTTTACCTATTCCACTATAATCTTTCATATATTTCTTGTAATATTCACGTTGGTGTGATTACCACTTGAATATAATTTATTCAATACCCATTATTTGTACATTACAAGGATATTATTTCTACATTACTGAGCCGAATTAGCAGCAAAATAAAGTTAAAAAACTTAATTATTTTTAATGCACTAAAAACTGAGTAAATTAAGATGTGGGATTAATATTAAGTTTTATTATTTTTAAAGCACAAAATCATTGGGTCTGTTGGTGAGAGTTTATTACTGTAAATTACTAATAGAGTTATTCTGTGTGTGTACTTACGGTCTACTAAAGGGTGTGGAAGAAATCTTTGAATAGACATAATTTTTTCCTTTCATCAAAAAACCTTTCATCATTTGTTCAATATTTAATAGACAATAATTGTTTGCTTTACTTAATTAAAAAAAAGTAAATTGTCAATGTGTCATTTCAAAAGCTGTCTGTGTAATGGCAATACCTAATGGGTTTAATTTATTAATGGTCCCTTGTTGGACATAATCTTCTCCAAGAAAGGAGGTTTTTTGCCCATAATTGCCACGCTAGGCAAGCGCGTTGGTAAGAGCGCAGAGCGCAGTTTTTGCGATGGAGATGCTACTGCCACCCATCCCCGCCCTGTACATTTGAGCTGCACTGTTTCATATGGATAGGTGGTGGTAGCCATCTGTCGGTTCTACTTGTGACACCTAGTGATTCTGCTTACGACAACTGGTGTAGTGGAAGGTACCAGCAAAGTAGAGTGGTATAGCAAATCCTTTACGGTTCAAGCTGTTCGTTTGTGAAATGCGCTCTACCTTGAAGTGAGGTCTGCTCGTTCTCTTTTTATTTTTAAGAGAATGGTGAAAGAGTATTATCAGTCACTTTGATTTCTTTTCTTCTGTAACTATATCCTCTATATGTATTTGAATGTATTTGAATATTTATACATGCATGTTTATATGTATGTATTTGTATATTGTACTAAATAAATCTCAACTTCCACCAGCTTCAATTTTATCTCTATCGAAAGGTTGCCTATAAGAAATTGCATTTAGCGATAAGGCCGCTCTTTGTACCTACTATTCTGTTTATGGGATGTTCTTGTGTTGTTTTTATTGGTGTACAATAAAGAGTATATAATTATTATTATTATGATTTTCTTAAAGATTTTATTATTTCTTTGCGCAACTTTTTTATTTATCTTACATAAGAATCATTTGCTAACAATAGAAAAATAATAGCAAATAAGTAGAGCTTATCACGCGTGATGCCAATGACTGAGGAAAATAATAGTTTGTTCTTATAAACATAATTTTATATATATTTGAGCCGTAGGGAAAATTAGAATAGTACCTTCCTGTACCAGGTATCATAAGTAGCAACTAAGGTACCAGGACCGACAAATGACGGTATATCCAATGTTAACAGCGTGCTCTCCAAATGCGAGGTGACGCAGGCCCAGCGAGAAAATTAAGGGACTTTCTATAGCTAATGATAATGATGTAATGTTAATGATAATGATGATGATGATGACGGAATTATCTTACTTTTTCTTACAAAAGATCGAGGTGGTAATATTACTAGAGCTTTTAAGCATAACCAAGTAAAAAATAGTGGTTCACTTTTATATACATAAATATACTTATGATTTATTTTTTTGCTTGTTAATAAATCCTGACTCCGTGGTAAGTTGCTTAAAGCACTTGTGTGCGGGCATCAGACAACAGATATCACGGAATCATAAATTTACTGCTTAAATAAATATATTTCACATATATCTTTTTAAACAGGACCAGGCAAAACAATACAAGACACCCACCAGAAGTAAAACCCATTTATATATTCCAGCCCACGTCCCGCGCTCCTAGGTCCACTGCGTATTAAATTTTAATAATTCAACGGCACATCAGCCGAGGCTGCCCGCTGCCGACAATTTGACACTTGCAAAAGCAACGACTTAATCCCAAACTTGGGATCGAGATAAGGGGCTCGACTTGTCTAACTGGACGCTTTTTTATGAGCAGTTAATTGAATATTCCCTGGAATGAAACGGGAATTAAATTACAGAGCTGTCTGCGTAAAATTAGACGTTTGTCGTGACCGGGTGAAATAATTCATTCTTTTATTATAGTATCCATTCCGTTATTTAAAACATTAGAGAAAGGAGTGTTGATATGGTTTGGATCTGGATGGATGAAAGTAGAATGACTGCGCAAATATATAGAACGGCGAGGCGAACATATCTTAACCAGGTAGAAGAGTCAGGTCAGAAGTACCAAGACTAAACGAACATATATGAAAGGGCTAATGCGTGTAAGGGAAGCGAGAGAGGTATGTTGAGATCATAGTAAGTGGAGATCTATAGTCCCTGCCTACTTGTATGATGGGACACAGGCGTGATGTGTGTACATTTTTAATTTGTACTTGTGGTCGCATGGTGGTCGAAGCACTAAAAATAATTATAATAAACCCTATAATCTCACAGGCAACCTTGGATGAAGAAAAGCGAATAAAAAGTATAAGGTAGCAAGGGATAGATAAGATAGATGTAGTTGTAATATATGACATCGTATCGTGATACCAGCTATTGTAAGTCTACTATTGGATATAGGCCACCCCAAAGAAGGGTCATTTGACCATAATTTGCTTATAAAAAAGCGTGTTGATAATCGTAGAGCGTAGATTATGCAAAAGAGATGCTATTGCCCATCGCCACCCTGAACATTTGAACTACTCTGTTTCTGATAGATATACCGCCATCTGTCGTTTCCGGTACCTCAGTCGCCTCTTACGACACTTGGTTCAGGGGAGGTACTATTATACTCTGCTGACTACCCATGGCAATAAATGAAATATATATAAATAAATAGACTAACTATCTACTAATATCCTTTCTAATATTGTAAACGCGAAAGTTTGTGAGTATAGATGCATGAATGTACATTTGTTACTCTTTCACGCAAAAAGTACAAAATAGATTAAATACAAATAAATTAAAAAACCGTACAATAGTAGTAATACATAAGCTACAATTAATAAAGACAAATTTTAACGAGAATTTCAATAGCGTTCAGTTTTATTTACCAAGAAGTAACCTAGGCAACTTTTAATGTTTATTGTTCGTGCGGAAACAGAAACTAAGCCGGTGGAACCGCGGGGCGCTTATAGTCTTTCCTAATCACCATCCTATCCGCCAGAAGACGTCCACTGCTGGATATAAGCCTCCCCAAGTAATCACCCACAGGACTGGTTGTATTCGGCCTGTGTCCAGCGGAATCCTGTGGTTTTAGTCACATCGTCTGTCCATCTTGCGGGTGGACGCCATACGCTGCGCTTGCCAGCACGTAGTCTTCATTCCATAACTTTGCGACTCAATCGGCCATCGGTTTTACGTACTAAGTGCCTGGCCCAATGCCATTTTAACTTACTAATCCGCCAGGCTATGTCGGTAACTTTGGTTCTTTAACGCATCTCCTCATTCCTGATCCGATCAAAAAAAAATACTCCAAGCACTACCCTCTCCACAGCTCGTTACCAGCCTTGTTAATAGAAATGCGAAAGTTTAAGAAAATTGGTGGTTTCGCGGTGGTTATGAGTAAACATTGGCTAATTTTTATCCCGAAAACATGATCACGTGGGATCTGGTTATATTTTTACTTTTCTTTATGAAATCGGCATGAAGTTTTGCACTTTCGTAATAATAAGACATCATATGCCATTCCAGGATAGGAACAATAAAACATCTTATGACATAAGACATCTTAGGATTCACGGGCCCGTTAGCACATATGGTAGTGATTCTATCTTGTGCGCCAATGGTCATGGGTTGATTCCCGGCTTAGCAAATATTTATATGATGATTTTTGTGTTTTTTCTGTGTCTGGGAGTTAAATATATGTATTTAATTAGTATATTAGTGATATCTCTTTTGTCTGGCGTCAGCAACACAAGTGCTTTAAACTATTTACCACGAAGTCAGGTCAATGTGTGATATGTTATAGGAATTTATCATTATTACATCTAGTGCATAGATACAAAGTGAAGATCCAAAAATCTTTGTAATTTTCTTGCTACTGGTTAAGTTTTTTATTTAGTTACAAATTAACAAAGAATTAAATGATATCATTTTAAAATATTAATTCATGAAACTTGAGCCCCATTGGCTTCAATCTCGCGTCTAATTAGAAGTGATGTCGCTATAGATAGACCTGCCCACTATTTCCTTTGATATCCTTAAAATATACAAATCGGGAAATCAATCAGCTTTTTTTTAAAGTACTCGCTGGTCGCTTAATAAAAGAAGAGGCGGTACGTTCGGCGCGAATCGCTGGTATATCGACCATGAAAATGCAAATCCCCACTGGCATTTTCAGGTGTCCTAATTTGCGTGGATGTCCGGATTTTATAATCACCTTCTTTGACTAATTAAATCTAAAGGTAAACGCACTTTTCAGTCAGTTACTTCTTTAACAAAAAAATCAGTTATTTGTTTTTCAAATATCATCATCATAGAGGTAGAATTCATACAAAAATCATCTGCATTGGTAACGCACTCTCACCTATTTCTACTATCACATAGCAGTGTTTGCATTGTTGGTTTTCAGTTTTCAAGGTGAGAAAGGCAGCGAAATAACTGTATTATGTTACATAATTTCTTCAAGTCATAAGGGTAGCAACGCGCTAGTGATATCCTTGTGATATAACGAGTATCTATAGGCTACGATGACGCTAACTACCTCACGGACTGTATGTTTGTTTGTTGACCTGATATAATAAAAAAACGGTATTCATAGACCATACGCAAGCATGGTGGCAGTAGCTAAGCATTGCCATGCGACGGGAATGGTGTATTGCTTTGTCGACTTGTATAATTAAGCTATATTTTTTCGGATGGATATTCACCACAATCTGTTGGTTCAGATACCTAAATCGCTTCTTACGACACCTGGTATAAAGAGAGGTACTACTACTCTGCCGTATATGCACTTCAACAATATACTCTAAGTAGACTTATAAAGTCTGACAACTGTTCATTCCATTTCAGCTATCCTGATTTAAAATCGAATCTCCAGTTTTTCTTAAACTTTTGGCTCAAGTTTTGATACCCTAGCTAATGTTACCTTTTTAAAATACTTATATAGCTTCGAGAAGAGCAACTGAAATGGCCTTGGCTCAAATGGCTTACCTCAAATTCACCTGCCAAGAAACGAATCTTAAACTAGATTTACGAAAGGTTTGGTAAAATGATTTATGTGGAAAATTAGTAAGTAAAACAATTCATTTTCGACTAATTTGGTCATTACAAAACGTCGTATGAGAGAATATGATGAAATTTTTGGGACTTTCACGGTTCCGATGGTGCAGATGGTAGTGATCCTATCTTTTGCACCATGGATCCCCGTTCAAGATATATGGACAAATATTTATGTGATGATTTTTGTTTGTCCTGGGTGTTGTGCTGTAAGTGACGTATCTCGTAGTCTGATTAATGTATAAGATGTGATGTGGAATTATTTTTATTATTATTAGTTGAGAAGTATATTTTATCTCTCAGCACTTATTCTGGTATACTTCTGGACCAGAACCAGATTCTAGTGATCCAGAAGGGATCTAGATGTGTTTCATCTTTCTCAAGAAAAGAGTAATTGGTTTAAAAATAAAAATGCCCTTAATTGATGCGTTGTGTAAGCATGGTGGCAATTGCAGACAGCTTCGCGATAAGGATGCTGCGGCCTATCGACGCCATCTTGCATTTGATGTACACAGGCGATATACCGCTATATGTTGGTACCTCAGTCACCTCTTTTGACTCTTGTTTCAGGGGGAGGTACTATTCCACTCTGCGTGTATACCATGATTAGTGTATATTCGAAATGTTTTGTTGTAAGTTGTATTTGTAGTCTTTACTAAAGTCATTTAGGGAAATTTATTTTTATAGAAGAATAATAGGTATTGCAGAAGAAGCATGCAAATAGAATAAATGCTTTTGAAATGAGAGCACTTCGAAGTATATATAGATAAAAAGATCGATGTAGTGTAAAAGATTATGTTGTGACAACAATAGAGAAAGGAATTTTAGGATGGTTTGGACATTTAGAAAGAATAGATAAAAGTAAAATGACTGCACAAATACGTACGAACGGAAGTGAATGGCAAGGTTGGTATAGGATGACCGAGGCGAACATATCTTAACCAGGTAGAAGAGGTATTGAAGAAGAGCCAGTTCAGAAGTACCGAGAATAAACGAACGGGTATGAAAGGGTTAATGCGAATGAGGGAAGCAAGAGAGGTATACTCATAATAAGTTGAGATCCATTGTCTCTGTCTAGCCCAATGAGACACAAGCGTGATGTATATATGTATGTATGTTCTTTCTATATTTGTAGACAGTCCTCATGGACTCACAAGTTTTAGAAATTTCGTCCTTTTAGTGGTAGCGATTCCAAAATGATGTTAAATCTCTGAAACGACTCTACAAATTTGTAATTATTAGGATCAGGATTACTGAATACAATTTTACTTTAAACCTGGATAAAGACGAGGCGGCTCGCTAGTTATTTTACTCCCACGCATAGTAGAAGTTGTTTAATATGCATAAACGAAAATGTCATAACCAACTTAGAACTTACTTACCTATAAGGAGCGTGCGGTCTCTCAGTTAATTTTATCTTTTCAACAAAGTATTGCCCCCGCATGAATATGATTACTCCGACTCAAAAAACAAGATGGCCGACTTAATTCAGAGAATGGAGACTTGTGTGCCGGTCGGGGCATGTAGAATTTTATAGCGTCCTTCAAATTTTATACTGTTCATAATTTTGAATATTGGTATATTTAGAGAAAGTAGGTAAAGCAATATTTGATTTTATAGTGCAAATTGCCGCGGGGTACCAGCATATTAAATTAGTATGGCTTTAAAAAGCAATTAGTTTTTTTTTATTTTTTGTTTGAAATTACGATTACCTTGAAACAATCGCTTTCTTCGAAGGTTATTGAGAGTTAAAAGAGTAAAACTATGAATAGTGAACGCATTAATACAAGAAAATAATATTAGTACTTCCCGTTTTACTATGTACTGTACGGGTCAACTTTGATACAGGAACCGATAGATAGCGGTATATCCCACCCAAAACGCCATACATCATCTAGAATAAGACGGAGTTAGGCTGCAACATCTCGACCCGAAGCTGTTTTCTGCGATTGCCGCCAGGCTTGTAGTAACTACGTTAACTAACTTTTTTAGAAAGACTCTTACGACACCTGGTACAGGAGAAGGTACTATTCTTTTCTTCCGGTACCTCACCTGTGTTCCATTAAATTATCCTGCTAAAATTTGATTTTCAAACGTTGTTTCTAAAATGATCTTGCGTCATGCGTACTTTATTATATAACGGTAATCCGGTTCTATACTGTCGATAAAGTACTGTTCAATTTAACTGAAAATATCGGCAATACTGTGTTCAGGAACTCCTTTGGGACCCCAGGATAAACTAAATAAGGGTACAGTCTCATCCAAAATGAGACAGCTCACATTGATTATGCTCAACAAACGTCACAATAATCAAGATAGAAATTGCACTTTAGAAATTCGTCTGAATTATTATACCAAATAGCAGAATTGCCAGAACATATGGAATTATCCTGTAACTGAATCTCTGGAGAGATGAGCATATGAGTTTGAAATAGTTCCGATGCTACATTGTTTGTATAACTACCAAAGTTATGATTAGCTTGTACGTACATATTATTCCCCCATGTTTAGATTGGGGACCGGATCCGATTTGTAATCGGATATCGCTGCTTGCCGTGTGGCATGGGCAGAGTAGATTACCATCTCCCTCGGTACCAGATATTGTAAGATCCGTCTGAGGTATTTGAACCAGCCGGTGGTACATCCATCTTTACTGGAAAAGTAAATTCAATGGGATGGGTAGCAGCATAGCATCGCAAAGCTGCTCTCTACGATTGCCCAGCGTGATAATTATTGGAAAAAGCCTCGAAATACTTATGAATTATTTTGGTTTCAATCCAGAAGTAGACGTCTTACGGATAAGGCTCTATCCAAGTAAAAAGTCCGGCGTAGGTCGGTTGTAGTTTTCATCATGAAATACAAGAAAGGTTGTCCATATCAATATTTTGCGAAACACAAGACAAGTGAGAATGCCTTTGTGAATTCTCAAGACATAATAAAAACTGCTTCTTGACGGCCTCAATACACATTTATTTTTATATCAGCTGTCCCTGCCCGCCTCACGTGCCTATTGTAGTGTGTATTATGATGTAGAAAGAAAAAGTAGTGAAGACTACCTGCTGTTTATTACTGTTAGAAACTTCTCTTCAACTTTTCGCTATTGTATACTATTATATTTAAATTATACTGAATTCATTAGAAGGTTTTGGAGTTTATCGATCTCATATGATAGAAGAGTGCGTGAATCTCTCGTATAAGTACGCGGTATCTTGCTATGGGCCTTTTAGCTAACGCTAAACACAAGATATAGAAGGGGCAATGCTTCAAGTCTCTTCAATCAAGTACGAAGACTTTCTTAGAATAACCAAAGCATACATAATAGTATAGCAACATTACCTAAAAGATTATGAAGACTGGATTGTTAGCACCGATGCCGGTTACAGTTCATTAATAGTTCATGAGGTACCTGCAGTGTAGAATAGTACCTCCCACTACACCAGGTGTCGTAATAGGCACCTAAGGTACCATAACGGACAGATGGCGGTATATCTGTCCGAAACAGTACAGTTCAAATGCACAGGACGAGGATGGGCACCAACATCTCCGTCACGAAAGCTGCGCTCTGAGATTGCCAATGCGGCAATTATGGGCAAACAACTTTCTTTCTTGGAGAGGCCCATGTCTAGCAGTGGATTTCCAATGGCTGGTATGATGATGATGACGAATGTTAACCACTAAGTGTTAATGCTACCTTGATCATTACCACTTCCTTTTCGCAGGCAGGGTTGTATGGTAAATCTTCAGGTTAATTTTTAGACCCTCCTGGTGAGGGCAGACTAGTTTAGGGAAGGTCTAATTGAAGTATTGTTAGGTAGTTGTTATGATTAATTAGGTTATCAGATTCGTCTGTATTAAAAATAATAATTTGATTAGTATTTTCTTGCAAACACAAAATATTTTTTTTTTATTTTAACAACAAATTGATTTTGCATGTTATGAGCCTACTT
>JACJUM010002842.1:4883342-4895490 GCA_020976665.1 Heortia vitessoides
AAGTAGGCTCATAACATGCAAAATCAATTTGTTGTTAAAATAAAAAACATATATTTTGTATTTGCAAGAAAATACTAATCAAATTATTATTTTTAATACAGACGAATCTGATAACCTAATTAATCATAACAACTACCTAACAATACTTCAATTAGACCTTCCCTAAACTAGTCTGCCCTCACCAGGAGGGTCTAAAAATTAACCTGAAGACACCATTACCATACAACCCTGCCTGCGAAAAGGAAGTGGTAATGATCAAGGTAGCATTAACAATTAGTGGTTAACATTCGTCATCATCATCATACCAGCCATTGGAAAACCACTGCTGGACATGGGCCTCTCATGGGTTTGACCATAATTGCCGCACTAGATATTGGCAATCGCAGAGCGCAGCTTTCATGACGGAGATGTTGCTGCCCATCCTCGGTCCTGTGCATTTGAACTGTACTGTTTTGAACAGATATACCGCCATATGTCCGTTATGGTACCTTAGATGCCTATTACGACACCTGGTGCAGTGGGAGGTACAATTCTACACTGCAGGTACCTCATGAACTATTAATGAACTTTAACCGGCATCGGTGCTAACAATCCAGTCTTCATAATCTTTTAGGTAATGTTGCTATACTATTATGTATGCTTTGGTTATTCTACGAAAGTCTTCGTACTTGATTGAAGAGACTTGAAGCATTGCCCCTTCTATATCTTATGTTTAGCGTTAGCTAAAAGGCCCATAGCAAGATACTGCGTACTTTTACGAGAGATTCACGCACTCTTCTATCATATGAGATCGATAAACTCCAAAACCTTCTAATGGATTCAGTATAATTTAAATATAATAGTATACAATAGCGAAAAGTTGAAGAGAAGTTTCTAACAGTAATAAACAGCAGGCAGTCTCCACTACTTTTTCTTTCTACATCATAATACACACTACAATACGCACGTGAGGCGGGCAGGGACAGCTGATATAAAAATAAATGTGTATTGAGGCCGTCAAGAAGCAGTTTTTATTATGTCTTGAGAATTCACAAAGGCATTCTCACTTGTCTTGTGTTTCGCAAAATATTGATATGGACAACCTTTCTTGTATTTCATGATGAAAACTACAACCGACCTACGCCGGACTTTTACTTGGATAGAGCTTTATCCGTAAGACGTCTACTTCTGGATTGAAACCAAAATAATTCATAAGTATTTCGAGGCTTTTTCCAATAATTATCACGCTGGGCAATCGTAGAGAGCAGCTTTGCGATGGTATGCTGCTACCCATCCCATTGAATTTACTTTTCCAGTAAAGATGAATGTACCACCGGCTGGTTCAAATACCTCAGACGGATCTTACAATATCTGGTACCGAGGGAGAAGCTAATCTACTCTGCCCATGCCACACGGCAAGCAGCGATATCCGATTACAAATCGGATCCAGTCCCCAATCTAAACATGGGGGAATAATATGTACGTACAAGCTAATCATAACTTTGGTAGTTATACAAACAATGTAGCATCGGAACTATTTCAAACTCATATCCTCATCTCTCCAGAGATTCAGTTACAGGATAACTCCATATGTTCTGGCAATTCTGCTATTCGATATAATAATTCAGACGAATTTCTAAAGTGCAATTTCTATCTTGATTATTGTGACGTTTGTTGAGCATAATCAATGTGAACTGTCTCATTTTGGATGAGACTGTACCCTTGTTTAGTTTATCCTGGGGTCCCAGAGGAGTTCCTGAACACAGTATTGCCGATATTTTCAGTTAATTTGAACAGTACTTTATCGACAGTATAGAACCGGATTACCGTTATATAATAAAGTACGCATGACGCAAAATAATTTTAGAAACAACGTTTGAAAATCAAATTTTAGGAGGATAATTTAATGGAACACAGGTGAGGTACCGGAAGAAAAGAATAGTACTTTCTCCTGTACTAGGTGTCGTAAGAGCCAACTGAAGTACAAGAACCGACAGATGGAAGTCTTTCTAAAAAAGTTAGTTAACGTAGTTACTACAAGCCTGGCGGCAATCGCAGAAAACAGCTTCGGGTCGGGATGTTGCAGCCTAACTCCGTCTTATTCTAGATGATGTATGGCGTTTTGGGTGGGATATACCGCCATCTATCGGTTCCTGTATCAATGTTGACCCGTACAGTACATAGTAAAACAGGAAGTACTAATATTATTTTCTTGTATTAATGCGTTCACTATTCATAGTTTTACTCTTTTAACTCTCAATAACCTTCGAAGAAAGCGATTGTTTCAAGGTAACCGTAATTTCAAAGTCGGCCATCTTGTTTTTTGATTCGGAGTAATCATATTCATGCGGGGGCAACACTTTGTTGAAAAGATAAAATTAACTGAGAGACCGCACGCTCCTTATAGGTAAGTAAGTTCTAAGTTGGTTATGACATTTTCGTTTATGCATGTTAAACAACTTCTACCATGCGTGGGAGTAAAATAACTAGCGAGCCGCCTCGTCTTTATCCAGGTTTAAAGTAAAATTGTATTCAGTAATCCTGATCCTAATAATTACAAATTTGTAGAATCGTTTCAGAGATTTAACATCATTTTGGAATCGCTACCACTAAAAGGACGAAATTTCTAAAACTTGTGAGTCCATGAGGACTGTCTACAAATATACAAAGAACATACATATATATATATATATATACATCACGCTTGTGTCTCATTGGGCTAGGCAGAGACAATGGATCTCAACTTATTATGGGCATACCTCTTTTGCTTCCCTCATTCGCATTAGCCCTTTCATACCCGTTCGTTTATTCTCGGTACTTCTGAACTGGCTCTTCTTCGATACCTCTTCTACCTAGTTAAGATATGATCGCCTCGGTCATCCTATACCAACCTTGCCATTCACTTCCTTTCTATATATTTGTGCAGTCATTCTACTTTTATCTATTCTTTCTAAATGTCCAAACCATCCTAAAATTCCTTTCTCTATTGTTGTCACAATATGATCTTTTACACTACATCGATCTCTTTATCTATATATACTTCAAATTGCTCTCATTTCGAAAGCATTTATTCTATTTGCATGCTTCTTCTGCAATACCTATTATTCTTCTATAAAAAGAAATTTCCCAAAATGACTTTAGTAAAGACTACAAGTATAACTTACAACCAAACATTTCGAATATACACTAATCATGGTATACAGGCAGAGTAGAATAGTACCTCCCACTGTAACAAGAGTCAAAAGAGGTGACTGAGGTACCAACAGATAGTGGTATATCGCCTGCGTACATCAAATGCAAGATGGCGTCGATAGGCCGCAGCATCCTTATCGCGAAGCTGTCTGCAATTGCCACCATGCTTACTCAGCGCATCAATTAAGGGCATTTTTATTTTTAAACCAATAACCCTTCGCTTGGGAAGGTGGAATTTCAACGGCTGATATCATAATAAAAAGATGAAACACATCTAAATCCCTTCTGGATCACTAGAATCTGGTTCTGGTCCAGAAGTATACCAGAATGAGTGCTGAGAGATAAAATATACTTCTCAACTAATACTAATAAAAATAATTCCACATCACATCTTATGCATTAATCAGACTACGAGATACGTCACTTACAGCACAAGTGGAACGAACATCAGGTATAATTAATTCCCAGGACAAACAACAGATCATCACATAAATATTTGTCCTTATATCTTGAACGGGGATCCATGGTGCAAAAGATAGGATCACTACCATCTGCACCATCAGAACCGTGAAAATCCCAAAATTTTCATCATATTCTCTCATACGACGTTTTGTAATGACCAAATTGGTCGAAAATGAATTGTTTTACTTACTAATTGTGGAAACGATATAAAATGGTTTGTTTCACCCACTACCAATAAAGGTTCCAATAACACTATCTTGGTTTTACGAGACTCTTAACACTACCAATTTTCCACATAAATCATTTTACCAAACCTTTTGTAAATCTAGTTTAATATTCGTTTCTTGGCAGGTGAATTTGAGGTAAGCCATTTGAGCCAAGGCCATTTCAGTTGCTCTTCTCGAATCTATATATGTATTTTAAAAAAATAGGTAACATTAGCTAGGTTATCAAAACTTGAGCCAAAAGTTTAAGAAAAACTGGAGATTCGATTTTAAATCAGGATAGCTGAAATGGAATGTACAGTTGTCAGACTTTATGAGTCTACTTAGAGTATATTTTTGAAGTGCATATACGGCAGAGTAGTAGTACGTCTCTTTGTACCAGGTATCGTAAGAGGCGACTTAGGTACCTGAACCAACAGATTGTGGTGAATATCCATCCGAAACAATATAGCTTAATTATACAAGTCGACAATGCAATGCAGCATTCCCGTCGCATGGCAATGCTAAGCTACTGCCACCATGCTTGCGTATGGCCTATGAGTACCGTTTCCTTAGGAACAAACAAACATACAGTCCGTGAGGTAGTTAGCGTCATCGTAGCCTATAGATACTCGTTATATCACAAGGATATCACTAGCGCGTTGCCACCCTTGTGACTTGAAGAAATTATGTAAAACAGTTATTTCGCTACCTTTCTCACCTTGAAAACTGAAAACCAACAATGCAAACACTGCTATGTGATAGTAGAAATAGGTGAGAGTGCGTTACCAATGCAGATGATCTTTGTATGAAGTCTACCTCCTGTGTGATGATGATATTTGAAAAACAAAATACTGATTTTTTTTTTTTGATATTAAAGAAGTAACTGACTGAAAACTGCGTTTGACCTTTAGATTTAATTAGTCAAAGAAGGTTCATCACATCAGGACATCCACGCAAATTAGGACACCTGAAAACGCCAGTTGGGATTTGCATTTTCATGGTCGATATTCCAGCGATTCGCGCCGACCGTACCGCCTCTTCTTTTATTAAGCGACCAGCGAGTACTTTAAAAAAAGCTGATTGATTTCCCGATTTGTATATTTTAAGGATATCAAAGGAAATAGTGGGCAGGTCTATCTATAGCGACATCACTTCCAATTAGACGCGAGATTGAAGCCAATGGGGCTCAAGTTTCGTGACTTAATATTTTAAATTGATATCATTTAATTCTTTGTTAGTTTGTAACTAAATAAAAAACTTAACCAGTAGCAAGAAAATTACAAAGATTTTTGGATCTATACTTTGTATCTATGCACTAGGTGTAATAATGATAAATTCCTATAACATATCATACATTGACCTGACTTCGTGGTAAATAGTTTAAAGCACTTGTGTTGCTGACGCCAGACAAAAGAGATATCACTAATATACTACTTAAATACATATATTTAACTCCTAGACACAGAAAAAACACAAAAATCATCATATAAATATTTGCTAAGCCGGGAATCGAACCCATGACCATTGGCGCGCAAGATAGAATCACTACCATATGTGCTAATGGGCCCGTGAATACTAATGTTTTATGTTATAAGATGTCTTATTTTTCCTATCCTGGAATACCATATGATGTCTTATTATTACGAAAGGGCAAAACTTCATGCCGATTTCATAGAGAAAAGTAAAAATATAACCAGATCTATCCCACGTGATCATGTTTTCGGGATAAAAATTAGCCAATGTTTACTCATAACCACCGCGAAACCACCAATTTTCTTAAATCTTCGCACTTCTGTTAACAAAACAAGGCTGGTAACGAGCTGTGGAGAGGGCAGTGCTTGGAGTATCTTTTTATAATCGGATCAGGAATGAGGAGATGCGTTAAAGAACCAAAGTTACCGACATAGCCTGGCGGATTAGTAAGTTAAAATGGCATTGGGCCGGGCACTTAGTACGTAAAACCGATGGCCGATGGAGTCGCAAAGTTATGGAATGAAGACTACGTGCTGGCAAGCGCAGCGTATGGCGTCCACCTGCAAGATGGACAGACGATCTGACTAAAACCACAGGATTCCGCTGGACACAGGCCGCATACAACCGGTCCTGTGGGTGATTACTTGGGGAGGCTTATATCCAGCAGTGGACGTCTTCTGGCGGATAGGATGGTGATTAGGAAAGACAATAAGCGCCCCGCGGTTCCACCGGCTTAGTTTTCGTTTCCGCACGAACAATAAACATTAAAAGTTGCCTAGGTTACTCCTTGGTAAATAAAACTGTGCGCTAGTGAAACTCTCGTTAAAATTTGTCTATCTTTATTAATTGTAGCTTATATATAACTCTAATATATAAACTAAACTATTGTACGGTTTTTTAATTTATTTGTATTTAATCTATTTTGTACTTTTTGCGTGAAAGAGTAACAAATGTACATTCATGCATCTATACTTACAAACTTTCGCGTTTACAATATTAGAAAGGATATAAGTAGATAGTTAGTCTATTTATTTATATATATTTCATTTATTGCCATGAGTAGTCAGCAGAGTATAATAGTACCTCCCCTGAACCAAGTGTCGTAAGAGGCGACTGAGATACCGGAAACGACAGATGGCGGTATATCTCTCAGAAACAGAGTAGTTCAAATGTACAGGGTGGCGATGGGCAATAGCATCTCTTTTGCATAATCTACGCTCTACGATTATCAACACGCTTTGTTATAAGCAAATTATAGGCAAATGACCCTTTTTTGGGGAGGCCTAAATCTAGCAGTTGACTTACAATGGCTGGTATCGTGATATCATATATTACAACTACATCTATCTTATCTATCCCTTGCTACCTTGTACTTTTAATTCGCTTTTTTTCATTCAAGGTTGCCTGTAAGGTTATAGGGATTATAGGGTTTATTATAATTATTTTTAGTGCTTCGATCACCATGCGACGACAAGTACAAATTAAAAAAGTACACACATCACGCCTGTGTCCCATCATACAGGTAGGCAGGGACTATAGATCTCCACTTACTATGATCTCAACATACCTCTCTCGCTTCCCTTACACGCATTAGCCCTTTCATATATGTTCGTTTAGTCTTGGTACTTCTGACCTGACTTTTCTACCTGGTTAAGATATGTCCGTCTCGCCGTTCTATATATTTGCGCAGTCATTCTACTTTCATCCATCCAGACACAAACCATATCAACACTCTTTTTTCTAATGTTTAAATAACGGATTGGATACTATAATAAAAGAATGAATTATTTCACCCGGTCACGACAAACGTCTAATTTTACGCAGACAGCTCCGTAATTTAATTCCCGTTTCATTCCAGGGAATATTCAATTAACTGCTCATAAAAAAGCGTCCAGTTAGACAAGTCGAGCCCCTTATCTCGATCCCAAGTTTGGGATTAAGTCGTTGCTTTTGCAAGTGTCAAATTGTCGCCAGCGGGCAGCCTCGGCTGGTGTGCCGTTGAATTATTAAAATTTAATACGAAGTGGACCTAGGAGCGCGGGACGTGGGCTGGAATATATAAATGGGTTTTACTTCTGGTGGGTGTCTTGTATTGTTTTGCCTGGTCCTGTTTAAAAAGATATATGTGAAATATATTTATTTAAGCAGTATATTTACGATTCCGTGATATCTGTTGTCTGATGCCCGTAACACAAGTGCTTTAAGCAACTTACCACGGAGTCAGGATTTATTAACGAGGAAAAAAAATAAATCATAAGTATATCTATGTATATAAAAGTGAACCACTATTTTTTACTTGATTATGCTTTAAAGCTCTAGTAATATTACCACCTCGATCTTTTGTAAGAGAAAGTAAGAAAATTCCGTCATCATCATTATCATTAACATTACATCATTATCATTAGCTATAGAAAGTCTCTTCATTTCCTCGCTGGGCCTGCGTCACCACGCATTTGGAGAGCGCGCTGTTAACATTGGATATACCGTCATTTGTCGGCACTGGTACCGTTGTTGCCTCTTATGATACCTGGTACAGGAAGGTACTATTCTAATTTTACCTACGGCTCAAATATATTTAAAATTATATTTATAAGAACAAACTATTATTTTCCTCAGTCATTGGCATCACGCGTGATAGGGTCTACCTATTTTGCTATTATTTTTCTATTGTTAGCAAATGATTCTTATGTAAGAAAAAATAAAAAAGTTGCGCAAAGAAATAATAAAACATTTAAGAAAATCATAATTATTAATAATTATATACTCTTTATTGTACACCAATAAAAACAACACAAGAACATCCCATAAACAGAATAGTAGGTACAAAGAGCGGCCTTATCGCTAAATGCAATTTCTTACAGGCAACCTTTCGATAGAGATAAAATTGAAGCTGGTGGAAGTTGAGATTTATTTAGTACAATATACAAATACATACATATAAACATGCATGTATAAATATACAAATACATTCAAATACATATAGAGGATATAGTTACAGAAGAAAAGAAATCAAAATGACTGATAATACTCTTTCACCATTCTCTTAAAAAAAAAAAGAGAACAAGCAGATCTCACTTCAAGGTGGAGCGCATTTCACAAACGAACAACTTGAACCGTAAAGGATTTGCTATACCATTCTACTCTGCTAGTACCTTCCACTACACCAGGTGTCGTAAGCGGAACCACCAGGTGTCGCAAGTAGAACCGACAGATGGCTACCACCACCTATCCATACGAAACAGTGCAGCTCAAATGTACAGGGTGGGGATGGGTGGCAGTAGCATCTCCATCGCAAAAACTGCGCTCTGCACTCTTGCCAACGCGCTTGCCCATCGTTTGCCACGTTATGGGCAAAAAACCTCCTTTCTTGGAGTAGGAGATTATGTCCAACAAGGGACCATTAATAAATTAAACCCATTAGATATTGCCATTACACAGGCAGCTTTTGGAATGACACATTGACAATTTACTTTTTTTTATTAAGTTGAGCAAACAATTATTGTCTATTAAATATTAAACAAATGATGAAAGGTTTTTTGATGAAAGGAAAAAATTATGTCTATTCAAGGATTTCTTCCACGCCCTTTAGTAGACCGTAAGTACACACACAGAATAACTCTATTAGTAATTTACAGTAATAAACTCTCACCACTAGACCAAATGATTTTGTGCTTTAAAAATAATAAAACTTAATATTAATCCCACATCTTAATTTACCTAATTTAGCGCATTAAAAATAATTAAGTTTTTTATCTTTATTTTGCTTCTAAAATTTTTAGTTACTTTGACATACCTTCCAACTTACATCATCATCAGATTAGCAATTAAAAGTCCATTACTGTAAAGGGTAAAAAAGGAAGAATTATGCCCAAAATTGCCGCGCTGGGCAAGCGGTTTGGAAAAAGCTGAGCGCAGCTTTCGCAATCGGGATACTGCTACCCATCATTAGTGCATTTAAGCTACACTGTTTCGGTTGGATATACGCCATCTGTTGGTTATGGTACCTTATTCGCCTTTTACGACACTTAGTACAAAAGGAGGTACTATTTTCTTTGTCAGTACCCCAAGGTAATAGACCAAAGCTTCAACTAAATATGTATAATTTTTGAGGTTGCTAATTCGGCTCAGTAATGTAGAAATAATATTCTTGTAATGTACAAATAATGGGTATTGAATAAATTATATTCAAGTGGTAATCACACCAACAATATTACAAGAAATATATGAAAGATTATAGTGGAATAGGTAAAGCAGGTTAGTACAAATTATAAGTCTATTAGAAGTATTATATGTAGGTTGTATATTTACTTTACAATATGTTGAATTGAAACCGAAGCCTTAATTAATTAATTAAATAAATTCAGTTGTTTGATTTAGAGAGAAAGTCAAGATTCGATCCAATAGCAAAAAGTAGTTAGTACCTGATATACCCATTAAATATTCCTGAACTAACTATATTTAATACTCCCATTGGACCTTTTTAAATTCACCTGGCACCCACTGAACTTCCGGATCAGACCCTATTGCAACTGTACCCGCTGGATTTCATATGTTTGCTCATCGGTGTGTTTATTTCTTTAACAATTATATATTTGTGCACGAATGTTCACCAAATATTCCAATAAGGTCCTATTTAACGGCCCAGTAGGGACTATATTTTCATAGAATGTCAAATAGGCGCAGTTGCGAAAGTACATTCCTATTTAGAAGTACCCATTAGTACTGAACCAAAAATAATATCCTATTTTACCAATAAATTCGTCTAGCCGGTAGTACGGTCGGTTCTGGTACCTTACGACACTTGGTGAAGTGGGAGGTACTATTCTAGTCCGCCGGTACCATACGGCAAGATTTTACGATTAAAAATACATAAATATGAAATGAAGTGAAAATTTCCAGTTTCAAGAATTAAAAAAGATTCCAAAACAAACTGTGGAAATTTCATTAAAATATAAGGAAATAAACTTAACGTTACACAATAAAGGGACGAAACGAAATCCCTTAGAGCCATTAAAAAGTTCGGCAAGGTAATAAACCTACTTCTAAAATTTATCACAGCCGAGGGCAATGTACTAGTGCTGTGGTCGGTTCAGGTCACCAGCGGGTCTAATTCAACTCCAAAGTTTATCTGTATACAAAACAAGAAGCTGAGTGTCTGACTGACATATCAATGCGAGGCCTAAACTATAAGGGTTAAAAACTTTGCACAGGGATTCCTAGGAAAAGGATTCTGAAAGTTCACTCCCTAAAAAGATTAGGGGCTAGGTTAGTTTGCCGTGTGGTACCGGTAGAATAGTATCACCTACTACACCAGGTGTCGAAACAGGCCACTAAGGTAACAGAACCGACTGATGGCGGCATATCCATCCGGAACAGTGCAGCTCAAATGCACAGGGTGGGGGTGGGCAGCAGCATCCCAGTCGCGAAAGCTGCGCTCTTCGTTTGCCGACACGTTTACCCAGCGCAGCAATTATGGGCAAAAAAGCTCTGAAAAATGGCTGATGAAAATAAAAATGCTGTTATGAAACAGCATTCATTCTACTTGCATGCTTCTTCTGCCTTTTCCAACATTCACTGTCATAATTTCAGTGTTGAAACCAGCATTGGCTGCCCATAAAAGCATGTAAGGCTCTATTGACACAGTTCAATATCTCCGTCACACTTTCCATCTCTCGCCAACAAACTTTCCAGATAGACAAACTTGTTCATGTTATCAATGAAAATTTAAATCTTATTAAATAAGGAAACAGAGAGCGTGCTACCATTCCAATTTCATCACCGAGTCCCATTTACAAGCCGAAGTTGCGAGGGGTGACTCGATGTATTCCAATGAAATTACTGGGTCGGCCATTGTGTTTCATATCCTTTTGCGGGTATACGGAAGTAACTGTGTCTGTAAGTGATCGTATTACGTTGATTGATCTGTACCAAAATACGTGACAATATTTCTAACAGCCTCTAGGCTATGCAGTGCTATACTCGATATTGAAGTCTGTTACAACCGTAACTAAAATAAAAATATCCACAAGATGGAATGACGTTAAGAACTGTACTACGTTAGATGCAGGACAAAAAAATATTTCTATTGAAAGTATCACATAGATGTCTAAAAGTAGTCTGACTGTCAAAATGTCTTATGACGAAGATAACTCTATCATAAATACACCATCTATTTTCCTGTAGTGCATAATTCTACTACATGAAAATGAATTTCAATTTCCCTTGGTCATCAGGCATAAACTTCTGGACTGATTTTCGTATTCTTATTTTGTTGAGTATGTAATCGACAGCAGAAAGTTTTTACGACAGAAAAAAAGAAGAAACTTGCGTGTTCAAATAAAATAATAAGAAAAATTTTATGGCCCCATTTTCGTCTAGTATAGTCATAGCATTTTTTGCAATATAATTTTCTTAATGAGACTTAATTAGATTATATTGGGAAGACTGACATTGCGTTTGACATAACTGTCAGTCGTTTGACAGTTGGCGCAATTGACATATATATCCTTGAAAATCCTTTAAAATTTTCCCTTTCTTGGGAAGGTCTATACCCAGCAGTGGACTTCCGGTAGCTGTGGTGAAGAAGAAGTTGATGATGATGATCCTTTAAAACTGATTTATTTTTAATACAGCCTGCATAGACAAGATAAAAACAACGTCTGTCGGATCTACTTGTAAAGAATAAAAATAAACGTGCGAAAACAGTGCAGCGTATTTATTTATTTACGAGAAAAAGTAACCTGAGACTGACGTAATTTGAAGGCTTTCCCCTTCCCGCTAAGTTCCAGTTCGACAATCTCAACTCGATCAAAAATTATCAGTCCCGCCTTTGTGCT